>JARSSU010010387.1:0-22216 GCA_029619165.1 Eurosta solidaginis | reverse complement strand
ATCTCGAAAAGGCGTCCACCTATAAACTAAGGCCCACTCTCTTTTAAAATACTCTTAATACCTTCCATTTGAAACCCATGTCATGCAAACACATTCCAGGGTTACCATAGATTCATTTTGCTAAATGGTGATTTTCCCTTATTTTGTCCCCCAAGCTTTCAGCTGAGTATGTAATGTTCGGTTACACCGGAACTTAGCCTTCCTTACTTGTTTTTCCTTCCTTTTGTCATATTTTTTTTAAATCTTGTTTTTGTTTAATTTTATTTTTATTTAATTAAAAATTTTTTCTTAAAGAATTGCGCATGTTATAACACGCGCAACTCGCTGAACTCTCCCATACAGTAAACAAATATTGTTTAAATATCAAATACTTAAAAGTCGACTTGAAGTAATGAAAAGGTCACTCCGTAAGTCATTTCAAAAGGAAGCACACGAATTTCTCTCCAACGAGAAATCATGTAGCTGAAAACGTAACGTGCCCGTAACTGTGCAGGGCTAGATAGGTGATCCTCAACGTTTGCTTTTCCTTACCGAAAAATGTTTGTAGATAGGTAGAGCAGTGGTGGACAAACCAAAGCAAATGGACTTGAGGTGGTGAAAAGTCATTCCAAGCGGAATAGCAGGCGAATTGTTCCCCAACGAAAATTCTTAGTGCTTAGGACGAATCACGCCCATATCCATGCAGACATGATGATGATCCTCAAAAGTTGCTTTTCATTACCAAAAAAATATTTGTATAGAGGTATGCAGTGATATACAAACCAATAAAACCTCATACTCTATTTGTAGGCAGGTTATCGGTCTGAAATAAGAACACGCATTTTCTGTTCAGAACTAAAAATTAAGCGTAAGTTTTTATTTGTTGTTTTTCGGCCTTCATATTTAAATTATTAAATTTTTCGAGCTCAAGGCCACGCATAAATAAAAACCAAATATTTTATATCTTTCAATAAATATACTTGTTTAATGTTAATCGATATTTCGACCTCAATCTGAGATCATCCTCAGGACTGAAAAGATTACAAACAATAAAAACATCAAAAAGTGCATTTTACGTACATCCTTATAACACAACTTACACTCTTGGCTGTGCCTGATCGACTAATTTTAAAAGATTACATATTAAACGAATATAAACAATATAATGTAAACAAATAAATACCGTAAATATAAACAAATTTTGACAAAAACAACCATGTACAAATTTCTCCAACTGTACGTGGCGCTCAGCATACATATATATGTACATATATCAGCTACAGGTAAACTGTTGTTGTCTAACATTATAATACGAATATTGGTGGGACATTAAACTAACAAATTACTCTCAAAGCGCTTTTTTGTTTCTGCTTATTAGCTGCCTATAGGCCGAAGCACAATTTTCCGTGTCTGTTTTAAAATTTATCCGTTTTTCGCTCTCTATATTGATAATATGAAGCATTTCAAGTATATCTTTGTATATGCTCTCTTGTTGCAAAATTAGTCGATCAGGCACAGCCAGAGTGTAAGTTGTGTTATAAGGATGTACGTAAAATGACTTTTTGATGTTTTTATTGTTTGTAATCTTTTCAGTCCTGAGGATGATCTCAGATTGAGGTCGAAATATCGATTAACATTAAACAAGTATATTTATTGAAAGATATAAAATATTTGGTTTTTATTTATGCGTGGCCTTGAGCTCGAAAAATTTAATAATTTAAATATTGAAGGCCGAAAAACAACAAATAAAAATTATGGATCGGAGAGCACACCGAAATGACAACAATGCAATTGGAGTCTACAAAAACATCAAGAACAGGTATGACATGAAGACCAGGAGGTGCACAAAACGTTATCAATATAACACACAACAACTGATTGGGCTGACGGAGTCGATAAAGTTTTTGGGTAGATGCAGGAAGAGCGGCATAATACCAAATTTCATCAAAAATGCCACCAAAAACATTGTATACACCCTTGAATGCAACATCAATAACGAGAAAATTTCATCAAAGATCAACAAAGCAGCGTCATCATATTTGGTAACAGTCCAAAAGAAATTATTAAATATAATTATCAAAATCAAGCACGAGCTTCGGAAGAAAAAGGAAAAGGAGGTAAATAAACTAACAACAAATTTAAAACAACAATTAAATGAGGAAGATTCCGTCGTATTTTTCGAGAGTGAAACTCTGCTAACTAACAAACTTACAACAAAAATCAAGAAAACACAAACGGACAAATTTTATAGACTTAAAGACGAACAAAAACAACTACTAAACATCAAACACATTCCCCAGTGGTTTTGTAACACAACATCAACAAATATACCAGCTGACACTCAGTGGCTTCTCTCGTTAGGTCCAAAATATGCTTTGCCAACAAAAACGAAAAATTTTCCACTTTTTAAGATAATAGCAGACGGAGAGGACTGTATACAAACCATCGTAGACAGAGAAAGACAAGAGACAGAAAGAAATAATTTAACCACATTAATACGGGATCACCTGAAAAGACCAAATTATAATACGAGAGATAATTTTGTTTTAGACACCCTACATTCAGCAAAAGAGTTCCTCAGTAACAATAAACACCTACTGGTCCTCAGTGCAGATAAAGGTAATGTTACAGTGGTTTTGGAAAAATCTGAATATGAAACGAAGTTAGGGAAAATAGTTAATGACATCACGTCATACAGAGTTCTGAAAAGAGATCCCACCAACAAACTCCAAGAAAAGAATAATGAATTTGTCGAAAAGATGTTTAAAAACAAAATGATTAGTCTGAGTGAAAAATACCGTCTGCTAAGCAAAACAGCTAATGCGCCGAGACTCTATGGTCTACCGAAGATCCACAAGGAAGGAATTCCATTGAGACCAATATGTTCGTCAGTAAATTCGCCATCATATAGTATGTGTAAATACCTCACTAACATACTTAAGAACATAACAAAATCTTCCATTTTCAACGTAAAAGACTCAATCGAGTTTAAAGACAAAATAAAAAAGACATATATATATGACGATGAAAGTCTAGTTTCTTTTGATGTGGTATCTCTTTTCCCTAGCGTTCCAGTAGACCATGCGATGAAAATTATTGAGAATAAGTGGGATTTGATAAAAAGCCACACTTCGTTAACGAAGGACTTATTTCTTGGGGTAGTACGATTCTGCATAAAGGACAACAGGTATTTTAAATTTAGAGACAAAATATATGAACAGCGCTATGGAATGCCTATGGGATCCCCAGCATCGCCAGTCATTGCAGATATTGTAATGGAGGAATTGCTGAACAAATTCATGGAAGATTTTCCACATAAACCACGTTTGCTAACAAAATATGTGGATGATATATTTGCTATCGTCAAAACAGATAAAGTCCAAGAAACGGTGGCCACTCTAAACAGCTACATGAAGTCTATAAATTTCACGTCAGAGATAGAAGTTGACGGAAAATTACCATTCTTAGATACGATGGTAATAAGACATAACAATAAACTTACATTCAAATGGTACAAAAAACCCACTGCGTCTGGGAGATTAATAAACTTTTATTCCAAGCATGAAAGAAGAATCATAGTAAACACGGCAAAGAACTTTGTCAGAAAAGTTCTATCTATTAGCGACGCATGTTACCATGAAGAAAATGTTGCCCTGATCAAGGAAATATTAACAGACAACGATTTTCCTCTATCTTTAATCAATAGCTACATACGAGCTTTTTACGCTAGACAGAATACTACTGAGATCAGACAGGATGCCAAGAAAATATTCAAGACAGCCACATACATTCCAGGCTTGTCCAACAGACTGAAGAACTCAAATATATATGACCGGGACAAGTTCCAAATAGCTTTCACGTACGACAACACTCTACGACAAATATACAGCAACATGAAAAGCAGGATTGAAAAATACGAGAAATCCAACGTAATATACCAAATTAATTGCAATGGTGACGGGTCCCACTTATGCAATAAAGTATATGTGGGGACAACTAAATCTAAGCTTAAGACAAGGATTTCCGGACACAAGTCGAATATAAAAAACAGAAATAATTTGAACGATAACAAAACAGCCTTAACACATCATTGTAGCGCTACGGGACATTGTCCAGATTTAGACAATGTGAGAATTTTGCAACAAGAGAAGCAATATAACAAGAGATACATACTTGAAATGCTTCATATTATCAATATAGAGAGCGAAAAACGGATAAATTTTAAAACAGACACGGAAAATTGTGCTTCGGCCTATAGGCAGCTAATAAGCAGAAACAAAAAAGCGCTTTGAGAGTAATTTGTTAGTTTAATGTCCCACCAATATTCGTATTATAATGTTAGACAACAACAGTTTACCTGTAGCTGATATATGTACATATATATGTATGCTGAGCGCCACGTACAGTTGGAGAAATTTGTACATGGTTGTTTTTGTCAAAATTTGTTTATATTTACGGTATTTATTTGTTTACATTATATTGTTTATATTCGTTTAATATGTAATCTTTTAAAATTAGTCGATCAGGCACAGCCAAGAGTGTAAGTTGTGTTATAAGGATGTACGTAAAATGCACTTTTTGATGTTTTTATTGTTTGTAATCTTTTCAGTCCTGAGGATGATCTCAGATTGAGGTCGAAATATCGATTAACATTAAACAAGTATATTTATTGAAAGATATAAAATATTTGGTTTTTATTTATGCGTGGCCTTGAGCTCGAAAAATTTAATAAATTAAGCGTAAGGTTTCAGAAAATCACTAAGTAATTTAAGAATTAACTTTGTTTCTAAACACGGTGACAACCCATATATAACGGTACATGATTTTTAATTACATCAAATAATCATAATAACAAATAAAAAACAAAAATTTTCATTACCAAATTTTCAATTTAATAAAGCAACCCGACCCTACTTTAGTTTTGTTTGCAAAAAGAGTTGTGAAACTTTTTTAATTTAGTGATTAGCAAACAAGCGTTTATTATCTTGTATATCTGAGCTCAAACGATATTCTAAAACAAAATGCAAAGGCAAATAAACAGCGTATACATATTTGTATCTACACATGCATAGGATACATTAGGGTGGGCCATACATGGATGGAAACGGAATACTGGACCGATTTAGAAAAAATTATTTTGTATTCTTTTCAAACAGGGTTCGCTTTTATGCAAGAACGTGCAATGCCCGCCGATATATATGTAAATATGTACATCGTAAATTTGTGCTAAGTCATTATGAACATTAAAGCACCACCCCACCGCACGCTTCGTTTTTTTAAACGGTTTTATTTAGCTGACTTGACAGGCAGGTCGCACGGCCGCATGCACGGCCGTTGTGAACGAATTTTGTAATGGAAATTCAAGTAACTTCCCGATAAGCTACAAGCTTGATACTTGGAATATAGTTTAGAACCCGATGACAATGCAATAATGAGAAAAAAATCGCCGCTAGGTGGCGCAAGGATAGAGATATTCACAAAAGTCGTATTTGTGGTCCGATTTGGTCCATATTTGGAACACATAATACATACATGAATAGAAAGCGACCTATGATGTCCGATTTGGCTCATTTTTGGAACAAATATTACATACAATCTGGTAGAAGTGACATCAAAATATTTTGGAGTTGGAGGAGGGACAAGCATACGTGGCGCAGAGTCGAGTAAAGCCATTGGAAGTATTATGTATTGAGGACTTAGATTGTAACAAATTTTCAGGAAAGTCTTTGTAATAATGAGTCACTAAATGAACTAAATAGAATGAGAGATAATAGGCAATTAAATAAAGACTAAAAACTTTAAAATAAAATAAGTAAAAAAATTTTTTTAGTTAAACGGTTTTATTGAAAACAATACTTACATGAAGTAATAATAATACTAAAAGCTATAAAATAATTAGGTAGGTCCTAGGTACTAGTCATCACACTCCTCATCTATTTAGGGCGTTGATCAGACAATATGGTTGGCTCATCTCATCAGCTGATTTAATTTTTTCATTTCAAAAGAAGATGGCAAACTCAAAATGAAACCAAAAAATTGAACACATTTTCTTACAACACCCAAAAATTTCAAAGTTTTATGTTTTCCATTCTATTCCATTCGAACAAAGGTATGTTGTTGCTGTATAGATGAGCCAACCAGCTATCAAATTACTATTGTGTAAGCTAAATTGAGTTGTATGAACACCACTCAATTTAAATCGAAATTGCCTCAATTTATTTTTCTGTTTAAACCAGGATTGGGCCTGTAAACTGTTTATATAGTTTAAAGCAATTGTTTACATGTAAACAATGTAATTGTTTACAAGCTAATTGTTTACGTAAACAATTCATTTTTGTAAACAATTGTGAACAATTCATTTGTTTGCTTTTTTTTATGAGTCAGAGACAATCTACTACTAATTAAGCATTTTCACTATTTTTCAAACAGTTTTCCAAGCTTGTAAAAAAATAATAAAAAAATACGCTTTAATATTTAGTATTTTAATATTTTTTATTCATATTCACTGTCCGATTCTTCATTGTTTTGGTCAATTTTCATTTTATAATAAAAAAAAGTAACTTTTTGGACCTTTCAAATCGATCTGTTTGACTTGACAGTTTACAATATAAGTTGAAATGACATATGCTGGTATATGTTTACAATTGTTTACATTATTTACAATTGTTTACAATGAAAGTGTAAACAATCCAAAAAATGCTGTAAACGCGCAACCCTGGTTTAAACATAGTATTAGGG
This sequence comes from Eurosta solidaginis, assembly GCA_029619165.1. NCBI lineage: Eukaryota > Metazoa > Arthropoda > Insecta > Diptera > Tephritidae > Eurosta > Eurosta solidaginis. Next base: position 15,499 of record JARSSU010010387.1, on the reverse strand, counting down.
CCTCATTCTCTATTTCGAAACGAACGTTCGTTTGTTAAACCATGGCAACATATTATTTGACAATTGCTTTCGCCTTCCTGTTTGGCATAAAGTAAGAAACGTAAAAGCCGAACGAAAATGTTAAAGAATAACATTGCTAGACGAAATCATTTGGAGGCGAATCGTTCGGCTGAGCTATCGTTCGCAATATAGAATGAAACCCTTATATAAAAAACAATCGATGTACATATTGGAACGATTTTCCTTAAACAAATAAAAAATTTAATTTTTCTTAAACGGTCTAATATGTATATGCATGTATGTGGTTGTCCTTACTGAAGCATGGCTGCATATTTGGTTTAAAAGAAAAAAAAATTTGTTTGTTCTTGGTGATGCCAGCATAAAATTCCAATGTTGCCCAGTAAAGTCGCAACGCATTTTATCAGCTTAATTCAATTTAATTAAAGCGAACAATCCAGTTTGCCAAAAAATCCGCATTCAAATCTTACGCTAAAAGCATACAAGGTTCCCATACATACTGCAAGTACATTAGACCTACCAGAAAAACAGAAAAAATATGCAAACCCACACAGTTCACTGAACATTTGGTGGAAATAAATTCACTTTTAGAGGTCAGGCGTGCCCTAGTGAATATTACTCGTCCTTTAAACATTGCTTAAAAACAAAAAATGTTTCTTTTTTATCTCCGGTTCACGATGTTTGCAAAGATTTTCTCTTTCAGATAGAATTGGAGTTCATCGCTTCTACACACAAAGAAAACGATATAAAATATTTAGGTTTTTTTCAGACTCCAGCAGGAAAAATTTTTCCTTTCATTTGTTCAAAACATCAAAATAAGAAAAAATTTAATATTTGTCGCAGTTTACCTCCGAGGAGAAATAGGCCGAGTTTCCGTGCTCCTTTTTAGTTTTCCCTAGAACTTGGCGGAACGAGGCCTAAGTGAAAAAACTTGTTTCCCAAATTTTTGATGTTATTATGACAGTAAACGAGAGGGCTTCGTTAACTGTTACGGTTCCTCTTAAGGTCACAGTTATGGTTACTGTTATCGGAAATACACTGCTTCTGTATTATTCATAATGGTGGAGGTTTTGTAGATTACAACTAACTTTAATGACCCAATTGGAATACTGATCTCGACTCGTTCTCCGACTCCCTAATTAAAGCTTCAAACAAGGAGAAGAGATAGATCCACCATTAAGCCATGCCCGCCTGTCTGTTTGAATGCAAACCAGTCGTTCAATTTTTGAGATATCTTGATGAAATTTCGTGAGGGGGCATATTTTGGTGTCCGATCGATGTTGTTATTGTATTAACGATAATGGCACTCCCCGAAGGTTTTAGGGGTGTTATCGATGTTGATGGTTCTTCGCCGGATATAGATCCGGTACGTTTCGGCAAAAAACACCTTTAAGGTACAGGCCCGACCATCACGGGAACGGTTGACACGTAACTGACTTGCGGAAGCTCTGAAGCTATAAAGCTTTGTATTGCGCTTATCAACCCCTTGAATGTGCCCGATTGATATTTGTCGGAAACGACTCTATTGGACTACTATAGCAAGTGTCCTGGAATGCAAAAAAGCATTGGAGGGACTTCGCTCGGGCGGACCATAAATCTATACGAGGTCATAAATGGTTACAAGGTAACGAAAAGGCAGCAGTAGTGATCCATCAAGCAGGAAAGGCGTGGACAGAAGCGCGCGCTGAAAACTTCTAAAATAATGTGCAAATCCTACGACGTGACTCACAAAGTTGCTCATATCTCTAAAGAGACAAGGGGTTTTCCCCTTGATCGTCAAACTCTCAAATTCTGGTACACTATGGACGCATTCAGTCTATGTGAGATCTTTGTATTTACTTTTTAGTGTTGCCATATCGCCACAGTTATTTCCACCTCGATTTTGTTATGAAATATTTATTAACATGAGTAGGATAATCGACTTTTTATAATTTAATTTTTTAATAGAAGCAAACAAAAATTCAAACTCGGGCCAGACCGTTCTTTCTAAACTTCAAAATCGTTTAAAAAAATTGGTTTGAAATTACGATGTGCAGAGACTAATCTTATAATTTTAAACGAACGATTCTTGTATATTTGTATAGCCGAACGATCTCGGGAACGGCTCAACTGATTTAAATGAAATTTGGCGCAGAGATAATGTATCACCTTCTAAGACTTTCTACCTAGATGTTGCCACTCAGAATGCTTCACAAGGTTGCGACCTATTCGAAATAAAAAAAAATTTCATGAGATATGCCGATATGGGTATCAAACGAAAGGTATTTAACTCCGCATTACAATAGGGACATTTTTGAGTAGGGTTGCCACCTATTCGAAATTAAAAAAGAATTGCACGAGATATGGCGATATGGGTATCAAATGAAACGTATTTCACTCCGCATTACAATGAAGACATTTTGAGTAGGGTTGCCAACTATTCGAAATTAAAAAAAAATGGCATGAGATATGCCGATATGGGTATAAAACGAAAAGTATTTCACTCCGCATTACAATAGGGACATTTTTGAGTAGGGTTGCCATTTAGGGTTGGGGTAGATAGACGAAATAGTACTCTACTAACTCATATTCTATTAAAGCTTTAAAGGAGAACATTAAAGTTAAAAATCTTCGAAAAAAATCTTACACATGATTCGATAAATTTTCTTAATTTCACACAAGCTAATAAAATTGAAATGCAATATCAAGGCACCGTGGCAAATTCTAGCCAAATATATTAAAATATATATTTTTTTGGCAAATATGAAATGAATAATTGCAATTTCTCACAGATTACTATTAGAAAGATTTCTCACCATATCAAAAAGATATCTCACCATGGTAATTTGCTACCGTTGAACACTAGAGGCATATGTTCAATTTGAAAACGACACCTAACCATTTAACTAGTTGCCAACAGATGAAGCTTAGGGAATTAATTTGACATTTAATTAAACTAACTGATAGTTGTCATTCGTGAAATCTACAAGTTTTTGGAATGTAATAAAATTTTGAGACTTTCATAGTGTATAACTAAAAGAATGTTTGAAATTAATAATTCGGCGCATGGAGATACTTGAGAAACGTTGCCAGCACAACGAAACGTTGACGAGCAAAGCTCGGTCGCCCAGGTACTGAAACTTAATGTTCAATTTGCCCTCACTGAGAATGATGCCACATATTTAAAATTATTTAAAGAGTAAATGACTAAATATGATAAAGGTGCCAAAAAAAATGATATTTTGGGACTTCAAAAGCTAAAGGTATTAATTTTTTCTGCCCAGCCTAATGCACGTATCACAAAATTCATGAAACTTAAAATACGCAGCCATAAAACATATTTGCACTCTTACACTGGCAAACTTGCACTTGCACATGAATATATTATTTAAGAGCATCGCAAAAGTAAAAGTTGTCAAAAAATAAAACTAAAATTTTGATAGTTTAAGCTTAGGAGTTCAATTGTCTGCGATATAAAATGAGTGTGGGGGTACGTGGCGTGTGGCATGATGGGCAGTGGCAACTTGGCCATTGAAGCGCTCACATAAAATAACAATGATAATGCATAAACTTTCTAAAAGTGATTACTAATTAATTTGTATTCATAAGCGTGAAATATTAAAGACTTGGTATATCGCCGTTGCATCGCACGCATTTCCTGCGGTTTTTATGTTAAATTTTTTTTTGTGGTTGTTTGTTTGAACGAAATTGGCAACGGTGGCGAATAAATAATTACATACATACCTATGAATTTGAAAGAAAAAGACAAATATTTATTTGGATTCCCCAAGCCTTACCTATTTTGTTTGACATTTAAGAGGTAACAATTGCAGGCAAACCATGGCCCAGGGGTTGAATCACAACTCACATATGTTTGTTATCGGTTCGTTATCGCCGAGTCATTGGCAGCTTAATGGTCTTTTTTATCGGCGGGATACAGATGTGTCATAGATAGAGATGGGAAATGGGTAAATATCCAAATGGTAAATACCCGGTAAATTGGGTATATATGGTAAAAATGGGTAAATAGTATTTTATTTATTTATTTACTAAATACCCAAATATTTACCCAAAATGAGGGTATAAATTATGTTTTAGGAAAAATAGCAAACAAATACAGAAAATCAATTCGTCTTACAACCAATTTCTAAAATTGGAATATAAATATTTATAAAGCAGCCCAAATGCTCAAATTTTAACACATCAAAGTTTATATTATACCAATGTACGTATTTATGTTTGAAATATGATATTACATTTACAAATCAAAATAGTATTTAGTCACTCTCGCTGAAAGTTTCATAATCCCGAAAAGAAGTATGGGGTGTGGACTATGGGAAACCGGTGGAAGTAGATGGCACTTCATCTAATGAGTTTGTGCTTTCATCCTCGTCTGCATCAACTTCGCAAGAAGTATAATTTTGTCGTACACCTTCCTAGAAAAGTTTCCAATTGTGTGATAGTTCTGAAACAAGCTTTTGCCGCATTATCTGTTGTTAATCTGTTTCTTCTTTTAGAGTGAATAAAACTTTGACAGCTGAATGAGCGTTCAGTAGCAGCTGAAGTGCATGGAGCAGTCAATATACGAACTGCTATTTTGCTCAATTCCGTGGTCGCGCAAATACTTTTCCACACGTGGAATTATCGCTTGCCATTTCATTGTGTAATTTGTTTTAATACTTACAAGAAACTGCCTTTCTGTTCCGCAATTTCTATGAAGGTGGTAATTCCTTAAAAAGCTCTACCCAGAGTGGATGCTCCACAATGGAAAATGTAGTACCAGACACAATTATAGCCTTGATAATTTTTCATGTAATATCTCTTTACACTCTTCCGTCATTGCTTGCACTAAGTTCCATGATTGGAGAGAACTGGATGAGCTGGAAATATCGCTAGCATTAATAGAAGGGGAATTCGAAATTGTTCCTGAATCACAGGGATTTATTCCCACAATATATGTTTTAACCAAGCTTGGAAATTTAAAACATTTGGAGAAATGATTAGCCATTTTGTTAACATTCGCCCAGTTGTACACTTTACTGCAATATTTGCAAGAAACTGATTTGGCGTTTGTATGTGACTCAAAATGTTTCCATATTTTAGCGCTCTTGGTTCTTCCCATGATTTAGCCTAAAAGAAATGTAGACTTAACGAATTCATTGGTATTGGCTTATCTACAAGTTTTTGGAATGTAATAAAATTTTGAGACTTTCATAGTGTATAACTAAAAGAATGTTTGAAATTAATAATTCGGCGCATGGAGATACTTGAGAAACGTTGCCAGCACAACGAAACGTTGACGAGCAAAGCTCGGTCGCCCAGGTACTGAAACTTAATGTTCAATTTGCCCTCACTGAGAATGATGCCACATATTTAAAATTATTTAAAGAGTAAATGACTAAATATGATAAAGGTGCCAAAAAAAATGATATTTTGGGACTTCAAAGCTAAAGGTATTAATTTTTTCTGCCCAGCCTAATGCACGTATCACAAAATTCATGAAACTTAAAATACGCAGCCATAAAACATATTTGCACTCTTACACTGGCAAACTTGCACTTGCACATGAATATATTATTTAAGAGCATCGCAAAAGTAAAAGTTGTCAAAAAATAAAACTAAAATTTTGATAGTTTAAGCTTAGGAGTTCAATTGTCTGCGATATAAAATGAGTGTGGGGGTACGTGGCGTGTGGCATGATGGGCAGTGGCAACTTGGCCATTGAAGCGCTCACATAAAATAACAATGATAATGCATAAACTTTCTAAAAGTGATTACTAATTAATTTGTATTCATAAGCGTGAAATATTAAAGACTTGGTATATCGCCGTTGCATCGCACGCATTTCCTGCGGTTTTTATGTTAAATTTTTTTTTGTGGTTGTTTGTTTGAACGAAATTGGCAACGGTGGCGAATAAATAATTACATACATACCTATGAATTTGAAAGAAAAAGACAAATATTTATTTGGATTCCCCAAGCCTTACCTATTTTGTTTGACATTTAAGAGGTAACAATTGCAGGCAAACCATGGCCCAGGGGTTGAATCACAACTCACATATGTTTGTTATCGGTTCGTTATCGCCGAGTCATTGGCAGCTTAATGGTCTTTTTTATCGGCGGGATACAGATGTGTCATAGATAGAGATGGGAAATGGGTAAATATCCAAATGGTAAATACCCGGTAAATTGGGTATATATGGTAAAAATGGGTAAATAGTATCTTATTTATTTATTTACTAAATACCCAAATATTACCCAAAATGAGGGTATAAATTATGTTTTAGGAAAAATAGCAAACAAATACAGAAAATCAATTCGTCTTACAACCAATTTCTAAAATTGGAATATAAATATTTATAAAGCAGCCCAAATGCTCAAATTTTAACACATCAAAGTTTATATTATACCAATGTACGTATTTATGTTTGAAATATGATATTACATTTACAAATCAAAATAGTATTTAGTCACTCTCGCTGAAAGTTTCATAATCCCGAAAAGAAGTATGGGGTGTGGACTATGGGAACCGGTGGAAGTAGATGGCACTTCATCTAATGAGTTTGTGCTTTCATCCTCGTCTGCATCAACTTCGCAAGAAGTATAATTTTGTCGTACACCTTCCTAGAAAAGTTTCCAATTGTGTGATAGTTCTGAAACAAGCTTTTGCCGCATTATCTGTTGTTAATCTGTTTCTTCTTTTAGAGTGAATAAAACTTTGACAGCTGAATGAGCGTTCAGTAGCAGCTGAAGTGCATGGAGCAGTCAATATACGAACTGCTATTTTGCTCAATTCCGTGGTCGCGCAAATACTTTTCCACACGTGGAATTATCGCTTGCCATTTCATTGTGTAATTTGTTTTAATACTTACAAGAAACTGCCTTTCTGTTCCGCAATTTCTATGAAGGTGGTAATTCCTTAAAAAGCTCTACCCAGAGTGGATGCTCCACAATGGAAAATGTAGTACCAGACACAATTATAGCCTTGGATAATTTTTCATGTAATATCTCTTTACACTCTTCCGTCATTGCTTGCACTAAGTTCCATGATTGGAGAGAACTGGATGAGCTGGAAATATCGCTAGCATTAATAGAAGGGGAATTCGAAATTGTTCCTGAATCACAGGGATTTATTCCCACAATATATGTTTTAACCAAGCTTGGAAATTTAAAACATTTGGAGAAATGATTAGCCATTTTGTTAACATTCGCCCAGTTGTACACTTTACTGCAATATTTGCAAGAAACTGATTTGGCGTTTGTATGTGACTCAAAATGTTTCCATATTTTAGCGCTCTTGGTTCTTCCCATGATTTAGCCTAAAAGAAATGTAGACTTAACGAATTTCATTGGTATTGGCTTATTAACAATACCTACCGTTTCTACAATTTTAATTGTTTGTTTGCGCAAATATATGTAGATTTGTTAAATTTTATCAACATTCACTTTTGGAAAATCAAAACAAATATGTATTTTCAAATGACGTACACATTGAATTTCTGACATATGATTCCAACGAACCTTGATTCAAATACTTTTGAAAATATCCAAAAAAAGGTAGAAAAAAGGAATATTCCGGGTATTTTCCCGGTATTTACCCTGAAAAATGGTAAATACCGGGTAGAATCCCATCTCTAGTCATAGATATTATATTGAAGTTTTATACATAGTTATCTGTTTCATGGCGAAATGATGAATGGTCGCTTACAAATCAATAACAAGCCCAATACAATTTGTTAACATTACGATAATGGATCCCAAACTTTCTTATAACGAATCGAAAACTTATTGATAACAACTATTTTTTAAAACTCGGTTACCTTTCGATAATTATCAATAATTTTTTAACAAATCGATAGTTTTCTTTAACAAGTCGATAACTTTTTGATAACAAATGGATGCCTTTATTAAGAAATCGATAAATTTTCGATAACAAATCGATAACTTTTGTAACAAATCCATAATTTTTCGATAACAAACCAAATGTTTTCCAAAACATATAGATAACTTTTTGACAACAGATCGATAACTTTTCATTAAAAAGCTGATAACTTTTCGGTAACAGCCCGATAACTCGCCGATAAAAATCAGTAACTCATTGATACCCTTTGTTATCGACAGATTATTTTTAACACTTTGATAACAAATCGACAAATCATATATACCTCGTCAATAACACATCTACAACAAACCGACAACGCGTCGATAAGAAATGGATAGCACAACCATAAGCCGTCGATAACAAATCGTTACCACTTTGATACCAAATTGATAACTGCCCGTCCTGTTTCAGTTGCGGCTTCGGTTTTGACTTTTAATCTTTCCTTTTCTCTCCTCCTTTCCGTTTCCTTTGTCTTTTCCGTTCCGTTCTCTTCCTTTCATTTTTGCTCCCTTTAATTGACTTAATTGCTGTCTGGTTTCGCTCATATCAACTCTATTTCGTACATTCTTCCCATATTATGCTATTGGGTGGGAAGTTCAGTCACACGCACATATTCTGTATTCCCTCATGTGGCCTTCACTTCCAAAGATCTACGCTTGGTAACCGTCAGCTGTATGTAATATAGATGGCTATATTCTATGGTTGTATTATTGTTGTTGTCATTATGATAATCGAATTTCGGCGGTTGCTTATAAGTCACACCGAGTATCACAGTGTGTGTTCGGTCTATATGGAGTGGTGGCCAAAATACTTCGGTAGAGATCTCACGTGAGAAATTTGGTCACTGGCTTTACAAATCATGTGATAATTCTCAATCCTAAATATTGTGCGGCGGTGATACCTTCATACTGACCCACAATCCCCTCCCACTTTCACTCGCATGCACATACAGTACGGAGATGTGGGGGCAAAAATGTGTAAGATGTGTACCCTGATCGCAAACATAATGTTTAATAGGAGTAAACGTTAAAGAAATAATGTTATTAAAAGATCTTGCATACAATAACAATACGTAAAACAACAGAACACACACAAACTGTTACAGTTTGCATATCGTCGACAGTATAAATAATGTCGTAGGTTACATGGGTGGAGTGCATATGCATATGACATACGATGAATAATTTATCAGGTTGACGCTATCGAAAACTGTCGCAAATATGGTTAGTGGCAGAAAGTGTGCAGCGCATATTAACATTTTAGAGTCTAAACACTTTGATAATATAGAAAGATATAGTCCCAACGTGAGGATCGGTGAGGACTGCAACTAAACTTAGCTGAAATTGAAATATTGTGGAAATGAACACTCATAAAGGCACTTGTGCAATTTAAATAACATACAGTAAGGATCGGGACTGTCTTACGATGTGCCGAAGACTTCACTACCTTTCATGAATGGGGTCTGAACAATAATCTTATCCCGTTCGTAATCTCCAAATAATCGGATGTATAAGATAAGAAATATATAGTGAACAGATGTACATACCTAACGATTTTAAGATAAATACTAAATAAACAGAAGTAAGGAAGGCTAGTCGGGTATAACCGAACATTACATACTCAGCAGAGAGCTACATGGAGACAAAATAAAGGAAAATCACATGTAGGCAAATGACTAGGGTAACCCTGAGGAATGTGTTTGTATGACATAGTGTATACTCAATGGAAAGTGATTAGAGAGTATTTTAAGAGGGAGTGGGCATAGTTCTATAGGTGGACGTATTGTAGATCATCGCATAGAGGTGGCCCAGAGCTGAGTGCTAGAATTTGTGTTGTACGATATGGGTATCAAATGAAGGTGTTAATGGTATTTTAAAAGGGCGGTGGGCTAGTTCTATCGGTGGACGCCTTTTCCGAGATAGCGCAGAAGACCAGGTGACTCTATACTTATGTGTTTGTACGATATGGGTATCAAATTAAGATTCCACATAGGCTTTGTTGATTCGCCCTGCAGAACTTTTTCATTTTGCTTCTACTTAATATGGTAGGTCGTCACACCCATCTTTTCCATAATTCATCCTTTTTTCGTATTCGGTATAGGATTATGGCATGTCTGTATTTTTCGTACTTTGATATTGAAAAGTGGGCGTGGTCATGTCGGGTTACTGCCATTTTTTATATATCGACCTTTGGCTCAGTTAGCGTGTAACGCCGAGCGAAAGTACAGACGGTCGACTGTGTATAAAAACTTGCGGTCGTGGTGCTTCACCGATTTCGCGCTTTTTCACAGAAAACAGTTACCACCTAGAATCTAAGCTCCTACCAAATTCCACAAGGCATTGGTAAATCGACTTATGGCATTAAAGTATCCTAAACAATTAATTGAGAGCGGAGCACACGCCCATGTTTTGAAATTGTCTCTTTGTATTTTGTATTTGCGCACCATATCATTTTACTGGTGTTGATGTGACATAATTTACTTATATACTGCAAAAGATATTAAATGTTTTGTAAATGACTTAAAAAAATTTTTCTTTTAAAAGTGGCCGGTGTCGTTCTCCGCATTTTATGCTAACATTTTTATGAGCACAAATATAGTAATAGTAGTAACGTTCCTGCAAATTCATCAATGATATCTTCAACGACTTTAGCCAAACACGAGCTTGGCAAAACTTTAAATTGCCTTATTTTAAAAGTGAGCGGTGCCACGCCATTGTCCAAAGTTTACTAATTTCTATTCTGCGTCATAAGAGGTGACTACAAGTTTCATCTGTATTGTGGTAATGACTTATCGCACTTTTTCGGTTTTTCGAAATTTTTCTCGTATCGAAATGTGGGCGTGGGTATAGTCGATTTGGTTCATTTTAAATAGCGAACTGAGATGAGTGCCCAGAATACCCTACCATATCCAAATTTCATCAAGATACCTCAAAATTGTACTCACTTATGTGCTGTGTTAACGGATAGACGACGGAGCGACGGACGGACATGGCTCAATCGAAATTTTTTTTCGACCTGTACAACGACGTTATTCCGAATGAAGTTAATATACTCTGTGAGCTCTGCTCAACCGAGTATAAAAATGGCAAAGAACTTATCTGAACGATCGTCGTTGTAATGGATAGGTATATGCTATATGACATATAGCTCCGATCAAAGTAGCGTTTTTACAGGGTAAATCTTCTATGATATATATAGAGACAATATCACCAAGTTTTGAACGTTTTATCTTATATTGAAAATAAGGGAGACATGCCAAAAATGCTTTTCTATCTGATCGATCGGTTGTATGCGATAGTATATACTATATACATATAGCGCCGATCAAAGTGAGTTTTTCAGGAAATCTTCTATGATATATTAGAATATATATCACCAAGTTTCACGTTTTTATATTGGAAACCGGGGTAAGGGAGAGATGGCCAAAAATCTTCTATCTGAACGATCGGTTGTAGGATAGGTATACGCTATATACATCTAGCTCCGATCAAAGTGAGTTTTCAGGAAATCTTCTATGATATATTCGAATAAATATCAGCCAATTTTTAACGTTTTTATATTGAAATTAAGGGAGAATTGCCAAAAATCTTTCTATCTGATCGATCGGTTGATGAGATAATGTATATACTATACTACATATAGCTCCGATCAAGCAGTGGTTTTTCATAGAGAAATCTGTCTATGATATATTAGAATATATATCACAAGTTCACGTTTTTATATTGGAAACTAAGGGAGAAATGGCCCAAAATCTTTCTATCTGAACGATCGTTGTATGGGATAGGTAAAGTATACATATACTGTTACGAACTTCGGCAAAACTGAGTGAGTGCTGCCATCTCCATGCCGATGCTAAAGCAGTGACGTGAATTCACATCAATAATTCAATCATTTGTGTATCTACATAAACGAATCAATAATTGCGTCTACACATATGTACACATTCCGACAAGCAACCTTACATACAAGGCAGCGAGAGATGAGATTTCATACACGATGAATTTACTTATACGCTTATGTGTGTGCGGGAGACTTTAAACTACAAACACATGCATATATCTTATCTAGTGGTCCAAGAGAGGGCAATAATTTGTGCACGTAGTTGTGGCTGGCGATTTGTAGCCGAACAACTAGTAACTTCTGGAAATCGAAGAGCCTAGAAGTATGCAGCGTAAACTTATAAAAGCGGTGCAGGCGAGTAAGAAGTAATCAGTTTGATTTGAGTTGTCAAGCAGTTGCGATTAAGACGATATCTAGCGAGCAAAGTAGCAGTATTATTTGAATAGTAATTTCATTGAGCATCAATCAGTGTGGTTATTAAGCAGCTATTCGTTGCAAAGTTGAGTGTATTGTGAGTACCTTATAAAGGCCATTTGCATTATTACAAATTGGAGTTATTTATTTCAACTTAGTGATTCGAACTTAGCAGATGATTGCAAATCAGAGGAGTTGCAAGTAAATTCGTTACAATTGGTGTCAGAAGAGGAATTGTTGAAATAATTCGAGAAGATTGGGACTACAACTTGGACATGGCAAAGTTCAGTGATGAAGATCCAGCAACTGAAAAAGGAGTTGGAAACCGTGGAATTAAATACAACTGGAATAAGATCGAACTTCAAGCACGGCTACGAGAGGTATGGAATCGCAAGGAATTGATGTGGACTGAGTTTGTCTTATTATCCTGAGGGGACGAAACAACAACAAAAATTGAAGAGAAACACGAAACATCGCAGACAGCTACGAGCACAGACTTGAACATGATATTGGCTGCAATAACTTATCAACATCGGACAGTGGCATCTCAGCTGAATCCAGGAGACACTTTAACATCAAGATGGAAGAAGAAAACGTATATTCACTCACTAGAAGAACAGAAAACGTATATGTCATCTCAACTAGAAGAACAGAAAACGATATGTCATCACAATGGATCCCAAGAGACACGATAACATCGAGAGATTGAGCCCAGGAAACACAAATTTCTTCCCAACTGACGAACAAGAAGACGATATGGTATCCAAACTGAATCGCAAGGAATACCCGTATAACATCACATGGAAGAACAGAAGACACTATTGGCGTCTCACTGGAAGCGCTAAGAGGCACGTATATCTGCAATGTCGCACAAATTTCGGAACAGGTATCATCGCAGCTCTTTGTGAACTGGAAGAACAGGATGCAAATTTTTACAACTCGAGGACAAATTTGATGCCGAATAGAAGCGTTAAAAGGTCGTATGGAGCAGTTACAACTAAACCGCACCAGCTGTTTCAGCGAGTAATCCAAAGGTAAAGACACATCCTTTGACGGTTCTGTCCTTTTCAGGTCTTTAAGCTACAGTTTGAGAGACCGCAGCAGTGAACCAATGGAATGCTGAAGATAAAGTTGCAGCTCTGTTCGTGGCACTGAAAGGGCCTGCCGCGGAAATCTTACAGACCATCCCAGAGTACGAGCGAACCACTACGAAACATTGATGAGCGCTTTTAGAGAGACGTTACGGAAGCGAGCATAGGATCACAGATATTCCAAATTGAGTTGCAAAACCGACTACCAAAAGCAATGAGGACATTGCAGGAGTTTGCTTCAGATATTGAAAGATGTGGCTCATCTGCAAACGCAGACGCACCCGTGGAATACACTGAAAGGGTAAAAATCCAGAGTTCATAAATGGCTATACGAGAGTGGAAACGAAGCGGGCTACATATGCGAATCCAAAACTAACATTTGCTGAAACGGTAATCGCATGCACTGACTCAGGAAACAGCCTCACTATTTGAGTAAGCCAGCGTACAAAGCTCATCGCGTGAAGTAGAAAGGCCGGAGTGGTAGACACAATTTTGGAAGCACTAAGGGGATCTCAACAGAAGAATGCCGGAGTTATAAATGTTTCAAGTGCGGCAAACCCAGGTCACATGCACGTCATTGCGATCTTGGTCCTAATAGTTCCAACAATGTGGGTGGCCGTAAACGCAAAGCTGGCGGAAATGAGCAAGAGCGTGTCGAAAGTAAAGAACGAAACTTGCCCCGGCTGTTGAATGTCCTGTGATATCTGTGTCGCAGATTGGAAGGAAATCAAGCAGTCTTACCATCAGAGGGAATGTGGATGGTAAGAGCGTGTACTGACTGTAGATAAGGGCATCTCATTCCTTGATTCGATCTGATTTGGTCTACAGGGGATAAAGTCATTACCTGGAGCGAGGTTGCGTACGGTCACAGCGATATAACCAAGTTCAGGGAGAAGTAATATGTGAAGTCCTAATTGGGAAGGTCATGGTTCTACACAAATTCGTTGTGGCGGAGATCGTTGATGAAGTCATATTGGGAGTGGACTTCTTGGTTGACCATGACATCAGGATCGATATGCGGAGAAAATATGCGCTATAAGAACCAGGACATACCACTTACTTAGTTTGGAAAAGGGTTCAGCAGTAATCGGGTACTGGTGGAAAAGACTCGACAAAGACCACGAAAGTCAAAGGCAAAGGTTGATAGATCGAATGGGCCAAATAAATCAAAATCAAAAGTACCTGCGAGAGAAACACTGGCATTGACAAACCTAAAGACGCAGGAAAACGAAGCAACGAATTTCTCGAGAAAGAATGCGAGGGTAGTTTCAAGCCGAGCGCACTACTGTGTGTGAAACTGTGGAACGATACGATTATGCAAAGCAATCCGTCCAGCGCAAGCTCTACGAAGTGGTCTAGTGACAAACAACAGAGTGTGAAGGAAACGCCCAGGTAATGAGTAGTAAGATGAAACACTGGCATGACAAGAACTTTAATTCGGAAGGTTTCTTGGCGGGAGATTTGGTACTGTTAAACAACCCTCACCGGCGGAAAGGTGTTCCAGCCAAATTTCGGTGCAGTGGGAAGGCCCGTACAAAGTTGTGAAGAAGATCAGTGATACCATCTACCGCATACAACCACTGGAAAACCACGGATTAGAAGAGTGGTACATTGGAGATGCTAGCGGCGTTTAGATCGGGAGATTTGTCTGATCGGGACGATCAGACTTAGGTGGAGGGCAGTGTTACGATATTAGCACAACTGAGGAGTGCTGCCATCTCCAGGCCGATGCTAAGCAGTGACGTGAATTCACATCAATAATTCAATCATTATGTATCTACATAAACGAATCAATAATTGCGTCCTACAATATGTACACATTCCGACGAGCAACATTTACATACAAGGCAGCGAGAGATGAGATGTCACACACCGATGAATTTACTTATACGCTTATGTGTGTGCGGGAGACTGTAAACTACAAAACATGCATATACTATCTGAGTTGTCAACAAGAGAGAGCAATAATTTGTGCACGTAGTTGTGGCTGGCGATTTTGTAGCCGAAACAACTAGTAACTTCTGGAAATCGAAGAGCCTAGAAGTATGCAGCGTAAACTATAAAAGCGGTGCAGGCGAGTAGAAGTAATTCAGTTTGATTTGAGTTGTCAAGCAGTTGCGATTAGACGATATCTAGCGAGCAATAGCAGTATATTTGAATAGTAGAGTTTCATTAGCTATCAATCAGTGTGGTTATTAAGCAAGCTATTCGTTGCACAGTTGAGTGTATTGTGAAGTACCTTAATAAGGCCATTTTGCATTATTACAAATTGGAG
>JARSSU010010385.1:0-41408 GCA_029619165.1 Eurosta solidaginis | reverse complement strand
CCACTACGGCCCGTTTGCTTTGGAAGTACTGGCTTACACACAAAAAGCGACGCTGTTTCCTGAATCAGAGCTTGTTGACCACCGTTTCTGCTCGCTTTAAGTTTCGACGTCCCGTATGACATTTATAAACCTCATGGATTTTTACACTCTCGCTGTATTCCACGGGTTGCGTCCGCATTATTTGCGAGATGAGAAAACCTGTTACAACATCGAGGAAAACTCATGCAAAAGTATAATTAGCTATTTGGTGAGGTTTTGCAAACTCAATTTGGAAATATCTGTCTCTTATGCTCGCTCCATAACGTCCTCGACAGCGCATCAATGCTTCTAGTTGTTCCGCTCTACTTCGGAAATCGTCTGTAGGATTCGGCTGCTGGCCCTTCAATGCCACGAACAGAGCTGCATTTTCTTCAGGCATTCCAGTTGTTCGTGCGGTCTTCTCAAATTTTAGCTTAAAATTGACAACAGACCGTCAAAGTTGGTGGTTTTACTTTGGAGTTGTCTTGATGATTGGGGCGGTTAGTTTGTAATTGCTGTACGATCTTTCAACGCATCTGCCTGAAGTTTTTCTTTTTGCACCTGGATTCAATTTTTTGTGTTACTGCTCCGCTGCGTGGTTTTGTTTTCCGTGCTTCCAGATTTTGTTGAGATAGTCTTCTTTGCTTTGAGCTGAATTTTTTTCGTGTTTGTTCTTTTTAAATATATTGTTTTGTTATTTGTGTCGACATTTATGTTTTATGTTCTTTCTTGTGTTTCACTTTGGATGTTATTCGTTTCTCCTGGATTCATTTGTGATGTTATATATGTTTAGCTGCTATTCCAGTTGTGATTTCTTTTTGGTTTCTGGCATTTGAGGATGACATTGTTCTGTCGATGTTTGGCAGATATTTCAGCTAATATCATGTTCAAGTCTGTGTTCTGGTAACGTCGCGATGTTTGTTTATCTCTTCAATTTTTGTTGTCTCCTCGCCATCAAGATGAAAGACATTATCTCTTCCACATCAATTCCTTCTGTTCCATTGCCTCTCGTAGGTCGTATGCCTAAAGTTTAGGTTTTTTAGAGGTTTTATACTGCCGCCGGTGTGCTATTCAATCACGGTTCTCCAACTCCTTCTTCAGTTGTGGGATCTTCAATTCAATGAACTTTGCCATGTCCTTGTTGTCCTCTGGAATTTATTCAACTATTCCTCTTCTGACGCCAATTGTAACGAATTTACTTGCAATTCCCCTTATTTGCAATCTTCTGCTGAGTTCGAATCACTAAACTGTTGAATAAATAACTCCAATATTTAATAATGCAAAATGGCCTTATTAAAGTACTTCACAGATAACACTTAAACTTTGCAACAAATAGCTTGCTTAATAACCAAACTGATTGATAGCTCAAATGAAACTCTACTATTCAAAATAATACTGCTCTTGCTCGCTAGATAGCGTCTTAATCGAAATCTCAAATCAAACTGAATTCCTTTTTACTAGCTTGCGCCGCTTTTATAGTTTACGCTGCATACATCTAGGCTCTTCTATTTCCAGAACTTACCAACTATTTTGTGTGTTTATAGTTCTCATATAGTTTCTACTTGTTTACAATTGTCTACTTTTCAGCGTCTCTCAGATGTATGTGAGTTTGTAGTTTACGGTCTCTCGCGCACAGATAGGCGTATAAGTAAATGCATCTGTGTGTGACATCTCTCGGCTGCCTTATAATGTAACATATTTCATTATTGACGTAAATACCGCTTATACGGTCCATACATGACACGACGGAATTTGTGCAAATGAAAATTTTGACACACATGGCTCAAAAACACTGCGCAATATTCATTTTAATGTAGCGCAGCAAATGAAAACATGTTGTTTTAATTGTATAAAAAAATTGTATGTATTATTGAATTTGTGTGAATTCCAGTTACAATCTAGAGATGGTCTTTACGCCTTCGATATTAACATTTTTAAGCAACAATTACTGATGTTATATATCAGGAACCACAGGTAAACTGTGTAAGATTCACCACACACGAAGAAAAAAGCATGTGCAATATTTGCAGACATGCGTAAATATCAAAAATCGTTTTGATTTTAGCTCAGTTGTCTGCGCAATTAGCGCAACCAGTGCATACACCGGGCAAATCCTTGTGCAATTGGTAATTGGCACAAGGATACTTGAGCCGTGTAATTGGCGTATTAGCATGGCCTTAGCATCGCCTTAGTGATGGTATAGCTTAGTGATGCTAATATCCGTGACAATATGATAAACACACAAGTGAATAGAGTTCTGATGATAATTTACCAATGATATTGTTGACAATAATAGAGTAAGTAAGTCGAAACCTAAATACAAAAAAATACAAATTTTATAGAGAAGCAACTATTTAGTATCTAATGATAAAAAGTTTAATAATATATATAAAAGTCAGGTGAAACGAAAAAACAAATTTGATACTTCTAAAAAAGAAAAAAAATGTTAAAAATATATCCAGTAGAGACTCCTGGATCTGGTGGTGGAGGAGTGATATAATGAGTATATGTACATACATAAGCAGCATGTGTACATAAGTACACATATATATAATTATAAATATATTAAGTTTTTATAAAAGTAAGAGAGAAAATAAGAACAGAGCGAGTGAACCTTAGAGAGCATCATTTAACTTTCCAGTTAGTTTAGTTGAGGTTATTTATTATAAAGAGAGCGTAATTAAGTTTAAGTATAACTTGTGTAAAGAATGATTTGAAATAAAGTTTTAGTTTGAAGAATACATCAAAGACGAGTGTTTGATTCCCAAATCTGACTATATACCATGATTGTTCGTTTTTGATGTCTAATGTATATTTGTTGTTGCAAATAAATAGATCTCCCCGAGGAAGCTAAGAAGCTTAGCGAAACGTAGGGTCGAACAAGTGCAGTTTATATAACTTGCACTTCAAAACAAATTCGTCAGAAAGCCTAATTTCAATCAAATTAGTAACCCAATAATCTAGTAAACTCAAACTTTATAAAAAAAATCGTCCATGCAAGGCAGGAATCGAGATATTAGAAATCTAGAAAATCCATGCAGAAAAGAGGGAATCTTGCCATCGATTTGTAAATAACTTCTCAGTGAACTGAGAACCTAAAATTTTTCGCACAGCTTAGGGCGCGTGGCAAAGCAAACAAATAAGTAAAACTGTCCGCTAGGTAGTGCTCTAGTCGAGATAGTTAAAACATACAGTTGAGATAATTAGAAAATAAAATCCTTAAATTAAGACCAAAGCAATGGAGTAGATGGAATTCTAATTATATTTGTAAAAATGACTCTGCCATTGTAGGGACAGTTACACATATAATCAACCATTCGATAACAACCTCATGCTTCCCGGAATCGTGATAGAGGCCAAAGTTCCACCTCACCCCAAAAATAGAAAAGCGTTTTCGCCGGAGATTTCAGGCCTATTAGCATCTTACCGATTTTGTCAAAAGCGTTCGAAAGCTTATTGGCGGAACAAATCAGGACCCACGTGTCTGTACACAATCTACTCTCGCCATACCAGTTAGGCTTCAGAGCTGGGCACAGCTGCTCGACTGCTCTTATAAAAATCTTGAATGACATACGCGTACCCTTTGATAAAGGCCAACTAACAATTCTGTGTCTACTCGATTTCTCGAAAGCCTTAATGGACGTTGTGGCAGTACGCTGCCCTCAAGTGGCCCAATGAAACCAGGCTAATCCTGTTCACGCGATCGATTTATATATATATATAATAACTGCCGAGTCTTTGATGGGCAGCGGTTTGTCAAGCGTCACGATCTGAGACTGCTCAGCTACAGAAGAAATTTCATCAGCCAAGCGTAATACTTAAAGAGAACAGAAGCAAACGTATATACATTAATTTAGAGAGGTGAGAACAATCTCTTTTATAGAAAAAAGGGAGTCCGAGCTATCAAATGTGTTTGAGTGAGAGTTATAATCTTGGCATAAACGCCGAAAAGGTTCATTTTGTTCGAAATTCGTTCTACATTGTTTCAGCAGAAGAGGTTTGAAGTGTCTCGATGTCCGAGAGGGAACGCAAAAGTTCACTTCATTCAGAAGGAATGGGCTCGAAATTGATCCATTTAAAAGTTTTGTCATAAATATTACACCAAGCATTTCCTTTCGACTAGCAAGAGTTGGAAGATTGATAAGCTTTAATCGATTAGTATAAGGTGGAAGATTAGTTAAAGAGTCCCATTGGAAATTTCTTAAGGCAAATAGTAAAAATTGTTTTAGTATTCTCCGAGAAAAACACATGAATTTACATTTTTGAGATTGAGCGGCATATAATTTACATTGCACCAGGTAACCAAGTGATTTAAATCCATTTGAAGCAATGAATGTTCCTCAACCGAGGCACATGATTTGAAAAGTTTTACATCGTCTGCGTACATCAAGATTTTTGAGTATTTAATTGTACCAGATATATCGTTTATGAACAACAAGAACAGAATCGGACCAAGATGGCTGCCCTGAGGAATACCAGAAGAAACATTGATGACCCCAGAAAGTGTATTTTTAAAGATTACTTTTTGCGTACGATAACCAAGATACGAAGAAATCCAACATATAAGACGGGGTTGAAAACCGAGTTGGCTGAGCTTATGAATAAGTAATGGGTGTGATACTTTGTCGAAAGCTTTACTGAAATCGGTGTAAATTACATCAGTGTGAAGGCCTTTTCTAAATCCATTAGAAACGTGGGTGGTAAATTCTAGTAAATTGGTGATAGGTGTTTTGCCCTTACAGAACCCATGCTGCGAGCTTGCAATTATGGGGAAATAGAGAATGTTAGGTGGTGGGTAACAATAGCCTCAAATAACTTTGGGATAGCGGATAACTTTGCTATGCCCCGGTAGTTTTCTATTGAAGACCTGCTTCCATATTTATGAAGCGGAATAAGAAAAGATTCCTTCCATATTGTTGGGAAAACGCCATAAATTAAAGATAAATTAAATAAATCTGTTAGCGGCTGATAGATGTTTGCGGCACATTTTTTAAGAAAGTGTGTCGGGATCCTGTCGGGGCCGTATGAATATGATACTTTTAAAGTTTTTAAATAAGATAATACATCTTCTGAAGATATAAATGGAGCTCTGATTGAATAACATGAATCAATATGGTATGGGTATTCATTAGGTGAAACGTTGGTCTCAATAGAGTAATTTGATTTGAAAAATTCCGCAAAGAAGTCGGCGATCTCTTGATCATCGCTGGAAATATTATCTTGGAATTTCATGGATGATGGAAACCCTTTCACTCTGCGTTTAGAGTTTACGAATCCGTAAAATGCCTTCGGGTTGCAAGTTATATTTCTTTTCATTTTACAAAAATAAGCTTTGTAACACTTTTTGTTCAATTGAAAATACTTGCAGCGTAGAATCGAGTACTGTAAGTAATGGTTATGTAAACCCGTCTTTTTGAACAACTTGAAAGATCGAGACTTTTTATTCTTTAAAATTTTCAGCTCTTTAGTGAACCATACTTGGCTTGTATCGGAATGTACACAAATCCGCTTAGGTACGTATTTTTCAAAAAGACAGTAAATGGTATTGTAAAAGTGAGAAACGCTTTGCTCCACATCAGCATTAAATATTGGCCACACTATTCGAGATAGATCACGATTTAATTTTTTAAAATTGGCCTTGCAAAGTCGAAGCGATAACTGAAGTCGTATCGTTTATTTCCGCTGTTACAAGCATAATTTACAACTTCGTAAACTATTTTGAGGGAAGGGTGGTAAGCATCTTCAGGTTCAATAATGGGTTCGCATCGACTAATGGAATATTTAGATTCATCATCCACAAAGGCTAAATCTAACACTCTTCCGAATTTATTCGGTTGGATGTTGATTTGTTGAAGGCACAGCTCAGACATTCCGTCTAGAAATTCATTGTTGGAAGACTTTGACGAAACTGGTACGATATTAAAGTCAGAGATGCACCATGATATGTGTGGCATATTGAAGTCACCCAAGACAATAATGGAATCGGAAGGCTTTAGCATCGAATTAACAGTTCTTAGCAAGGAAATGTGATGCATATAAACGGACAGTTCAGAAGATGGCGGGATATAACAGATGGCCAAATAAATGTGGATATTTGCTAGTTGTGTGCGTATGCACAAGGACTCAGTTGTATCGGTGGCGGTTACGCAAATATCTTCAGATGGTATTGAAGAGTGTACAGCAAGCAGAACCCCACCTCCAACCCTGTTCAGGCGGTCATTTCGATATATCTGGTAGTCATTACAGAGGAGATCTCTGAGTTAAAAACATGAGGTTTCAGCCAGGTTTCGGTTAAAGCAATTATATCGTAGCTTGAGTTAAATGATTTTAAAAACAGTTCTGTTAACTTGGTGTTTAAGCCTCTAACATTTTGGTAAAGTATATCTAAAGCAGATTTTTCGTTCAGTTTTTTGACTCAGTGTTATTAACAGGGATCTTTGCTAAGTTTGGAACACTCTTATTCCGCCTATATTCAATATATATTGACTCAGTCAATCACACACTACTGTGCTATAAGCTACAAATGTATTTTAGATTCAGTAATAATGCTCGAAAGATGATGGAAAGCTATTTACCAGGCAGAATTCAAATTGTTATGAATGGAACAGATGTGTCAGAGCACATGGAAATAGTTGCGGGGGTTCCCCAGGGATCTATACTTGGCCCTTTGCTTTTTAGTCTTTTTATTAATGATGTGTTCAATGTATGGAGATATGTAAATATGCACGCTTATGCTGATGATATTCAGCTGTGACTTTAGTGCTACTCCTGATCTTTGCCTTAAAATCAATAGTGACTTATCGGCGATATTTGGTTGGGCTAATAACAATGGCTTGTGTCTCAATGCTGGAAAATCGTACTGCTTGCCCATTGCGAAAAAGGATATTTCGAGGCTTGAAATACCTAAAATAAGCATCGGGAACGCTTTTATAACAACCGTCAATAAAGATAAAAACCTTGGAGTTGTGTTGCACTCGAGCCTCACTGCGATCGATTATGTTAACACAGTAGTGGGTAAGGTATATGGGACTCTTCGTAATTTGAGGCAAACTGCGCCCTATACCCCTCTTCAAATTAGGAAAAAACTTGCCATCCAACTCATGGTCCCAATTATTACGTATTCTGAGTTAGTTTACAACAAGCTAGACTCAAGGCCGGCTCATAAAATTGAGGTTGTGTTTAATCAAGTTACGCGTTATGTTTATGGACTGGGCAAGTTCGACCATATATCAGCATGGAGAAATCGAGTTTTAGGATGCAACCTATTCAACAAAGACGTCGCTGTACTTATACGATAAAATAGTCTTTACTAAATCGACTAGATCATGCACCTTAGCTGTCCATATTTTTAACTACGTAGAGTCTACTAGGTTGTTTTTCGTCAACACCATACGTCTCTGGAATTCAATTCCTACTGCTGTAAGAAACTCTCTAAACCAAAACAACTATAAACAGATTCTTTATAGTTTTTTCTCTAGTGATAGCACTTGAGCTTTTTATCTTTGGCACTTTCGATATGATATACTCTCTCTATGCTCCTTAACCTTTCTGTTTCTACTTCACTCTCATCTATTTTGTTTTTTTTTGGAAACACAGCTTAAGATATAGAACTATATATATGTAAGTTAATTAGCATTATATAAACCACAATGGTTATGACATCTGTTCGTTGTACTATAAAAAATTTCATTATCTTAATGTACTAATAATTAAATTGCCTAAATAAATTGCCAAATTAGCACGAGATTCGGAATTTAGTAATCGGTTTCAAACTAATTTCGAATGTAAATCGTATAGAAGAGATTGAGAGATCTCCCATTGAGCTTTAAACTTAATACCCTACACGAACTAGCTAAGGCGTTAAATAAGGGGAAATTGCGACAGAAGGCGCTCAAGGAGGTATTAAGAAATTTCCAAAATATGAGAATTTTGAGATCAAGAACTTCCCATTGAACTTCACAAGACCAATAATGTACAATAAAAAAGGGGAATATTCCGAAATCGTGAAATAATCCATAGAAGTTTTTTGAATATTTCGATCGATTATTATTAAATTTCGTGTAAAGCTAGAGGTTTGAAATTTGAGTCGTACTTCAGAGGCCAAAGGGAGTGTAATACTTATTACAAAAAGTTCTTCTAGGAGACTCTCTGATCAGGGTATGAAGAAAATCGTGCGTAAAGGGTTAGTTAGGAGCACCGAGACAATGCAACAAAACAGAAAATAAAAAGAAAATATTCCTTTAAATTACTCATTTGGAGCAAGGAAGCAGTTAACTTGTGCACGGATGGTTCGAAGTTGGACGGAATGGCTGGTGGGGGAGATCTTTTGTCAAGAACAAAATGTAAGCCGCACGTATAAGTTTGCTGAACACTGCATATATAGGCGTCGAGTCAGCTTAGCAATCGTTTTGTGGACGATACCTCTTGCAGGGTAGCAAAGAGATTCTTCTGACGGGAAGTGGATGGCAGGAGGTCTTGCGAAATTATTGGGCTCATCTATCAATGAGCATTGGGGGTTTGAAAGGACACTGTGCAATGGGAATCTCAATAAACTGGAAACCCCATCCTGCTGCAGCTGATGATGGGGTGGAATCATCGAGTCACTCTATGCTTGATTGCCCAGCTATTGCCAGAACTAGGTGAAAGTCGCGTCTCACTTGGATCTACGGAGGATTAGTCCAAGACTGAGATCGGTCTCATTCGAAATTACATCGTTGCTACCCAAATACTCTCGAAATAGATATCGCTTACGAACCCGTTATTTTATCACAACTGACCTTAATTCTATCCAAATGAGCTTCTCCTAACAGGGCAGCTACCACCTAACCTAGCCTAACCTAACCTCGATATTAATAATGCGAATAAGGTTATATCTAGCGTCCTGTGCGAAACACCAAAGCCTAAAGTCAACAAACTAATCGAACCTTATCAGTGCGGCTTCAGACCTGGCAAATCTTCTATCGGCCGGTCTTGGTGAAGACTCGATAAAAGAATCGATACTCACCATCTTTTAGTTGACTTCAAATTTGACTTTGACAGCACGGAAAGTAATTGCTTGCATGCAAAAACCCAGGCTTAGCTGGAATACTATCAATTTCATCAGTAGAAAATATTGTTTCCTATAAGGGTAATTCCGTAAAAAACTCTGGACAATTTTTTTACATATCAAATTATTTTTTTGTATTCAGATATGTGAAACTGTTTTCTGTGAAAATCATCAAACCAATTGATTTCAAAGTTTTGATTGGTGTTCAAGTGTTTATGAGACAACGATTCGAAGAGAGAATTTTTGAAATTTTAGCTCACAAACATCGTAATTTGTCTGAGCCTTTCTTATTGTGCCAAAAATATGTTATGTTTATTCGGAACGTTTGTAAACAATCTAAATTTGGGAATCAAGCGAACTTAGATTTTCTACTGCCAATAATTTTTTTTACTTCAACTTCGAGAAAGGTCACATAAAACTTTTCCTAAATGATTGATATCCCCATAATCCCCCAGGGTACAATCAATGCGAGCCATGTCAAACGATGACAGTATAGTCACCGAAATAATCCTCATAGAGATTACGAAAATTTTGAGAAAAAAGTTCAAATTCCTCGGGGTCAAATTCATTAATCTTTTTCCCTCCTTTTTGGTTAGGTGGGATATTTCCAATGATACAAAGGCTTGCTTATTTTCCTGTGCCTATTGTGGTAAATGTTTAAAATCGTCTTAAATCAAGCGAAATAGTCGTGGTCTAATCGCAGGCGTATAGATATATAAGCATAATTGCATTAAGCATAAGTGTAGCAGCATAATAGCGTAAGCGTATTGTAACGAATTTACTTGCAAATTCTCTTATTTGCCCTTTTGCTAAGTTCGTATCACTAAACTGTTGATAAATAACTCCAATATTGAATAATGGAAAATGGCCTTTATTAAAGTACTCCGCAATAATACTTATACTTTGCAACTAGCTTGCTTAACAACCAAACTGATTGATAGTTCAAATGAAACTCTACTATTACCCGCCAAATTGCGTGCTTAATCAACAACTGCTTGATAGCTCAACTCAAACTGAATTCCAGCGCCTCTACATTTGCTGCCTTTTATACTCTCTGATTTCAACGTTCGCATCTTCTAGGCGCTTCCATTTCCAGAATCTTCTAGTCCATCAGCTCTCAAACTTCTCAGCTGTAACTACAATCGCACGATTTTATAACTTCTCTCATTGCATACTTTCAGGAGTATCTCACATATAGGCATGCGTTTGGGCATTGACTCTCCGCTGCTCGTATATGTACATGGTACATATGTGTAGACGCAATTATTGTTTCGTTTATGTAGATACAGAATGATTGAATTATTTATGTGAATTCACGTCACTGCTTAGCATCGGCCTAGAGATAGCAGCACCCCTTAGTTTTGCTAATATTCGTAACACTGCCCTCCACCTAAGTCTGATCATCCCAATCAGACAAATCTCCCGATCTAAACGCCGCTAGCATCTCCAAATGTACAACTCTTCTAATCCGTGGTTTCCCCGTGGTTTGTATGTGGTAGATGGTATCACTGATCTTCTTCACAACTTTGTACGGGCCTTCCCAACTGCACCGAAATTTGGCTGGAACACCTTTCCGCCGGTGAGGGTTTTTTAACAGTACCAAATCTCCCTCCAAGAAACCTTCCGAGTTTTTGTTCTTATTGTACCTGCGTTTCATCTTACTACTCATTATTCTTGATCGTTCCCTAGCACTCTGTTATTTGGCCAATGGACTTCTTCGCAGAGCTTGCACTTGACAGATTGACTTTGCATCATCATTATCGTCTGGACGTTTCACAACAGTAGTGCGCGCTGGCTTGAAACCACCCTTGCATTCTTTCTGAAAATTTCTTTCAGTCGTTTTAGTGCGTCCATTAGGGTTTTTCGATACCGGTGTTTCTCTCACAGGTACCTTCGGTTTTGATTTGTTTGGCCCATTTGTTCCTTCAACCTTTACCTTTGAATTTCGTGGCCTTTGTCGAGTCTTCTCCACCAGTACCCGATTATTGCTGAACCCTTTTTCCAAACTAAAGTTAAGTGGTATATCCTGGTTCTTATAGCGCGTAATTTTTCTCCGCATATCGATCCTGATGTCATGGTCAACTAAGAAGTCCACTCCCAATATGACTTCATCAACAATCTCCGCCACAATGAATTTGTGTGGAACCATGACCTTTTCAATTAATACTTCACATACCACTTCTCCCTGGACTTGGTTATACTCGCCAGTAATCGTACGAAATCTTGCTCCAGGTAATGACTTTACTCTCCTGTAGACCAAATCAGATCGAATCAAGGAATGAGATGTGCCCGTATCTACAGTCAGTACATGCTCTTTACCATCCACGTTCCCTCTGACGGTAAGACTGTCGGATTTTCTACCAATTTGCAACACATATATCACAGGGCATTCAATAGCTGGATCTAGCTCTCGATCTCTACCTCTTACTCACTCTTGCTCATCTCCTCCAGCTTTGCGTTTACGGCCACCCACATTGTAGGAACTATTATGACCAAGATCGCAATGACGTGCAATGTGAACGGACTTCCCGCATTTGAAGCATTTGATAACTTTTTCGCTCCGCTTTTGCGATCCTTTCAGCACCTCCAATATTGCGTCTACCCACTCTGGCCTTTCTACTTCCACACGGCGTGCTTTGAAAACTGGCTTACACAGAAGCGACGCTGTTTCCTGAGTCAGTGCGTGGGATACCGTTTCAGCAAATGTTAGTTTTGGATTCGCATATGTAGCCCGCTTCGTTTCCACATCTCGTATGCCATTTATGAAGCTCGGGATTTTTACCCTTTCAGTGTATTCCACGGGTGCGTCCGCATTTGCAAGATGAGCCAATCTTTCAATATCTGAAGCAAACTCCTGCAATGTCTCATTTGCTTTTTGGTAGCAGTTTTGCAACTCAATTTGGAATATCTGTTTTCTATGCTCGCTTCCATAACATCGTTCTACAGCAGCCATCAATGCTTCATAACTGTTCCGTTCGTACTCTGGAATCGTCTGTAAGATTTCCACTGCAGGCCCTTTCAATGCCACGAACAGTGCAGCAACTTTATCTTCCGCATTCCAATTGTTCACTGCTGCGGTTTTCTCAAACTGTAGCTTGAAGACCTGGAAAGGAACAGAACCGTCAAAGGATGGTGTTTTACCTTTGGATTACTCGCTGAAACTGCTGGGCGATTTAGTTGCAACTCCTGTATACGATCTTTCAAAGCATCAATCTCGGCCTCCATTTTATCTTGTCGTTCACTAAAAGCCTCCAGCTGCGATGAGACTTTTGTTTCCTGTGCCTCCAGCTTCGTTGAGATACGCTCTTCCTGGGCTTCGAGTTGTAATGTTATGCGTGTCTCTTGCTCTTTTAATTGTTCTGCAATTTGTGACGCCATGTATGTTTTCTGTTCATCCAATTGTGCTTCAATCTTCGCTGTTGTACGGTTTTCATGCGATTCCAGCTGAGATGACATTTGCTTGTGTTTCTTGTGCTTCAATCTTCGATATTATGCGTGTCTCCTACGATTCCAATTGTGATGACATTTCGGACATTTGTGCCGATATTGCAGCCAATATCATGTTCAGGTCTGTGTTCGCCATTGTCTGCGGTGTTTTATATTTCTCTTCAATTTTTGTTGTTGTCTCGTCCCCATCAGGATAAAAGACATACTCGTCCACATCAATTCCTTCTGCTTCCATTGCCTCTCGTAGCCGTGCCTGAAGTTCGAGTTTAACGCCGCTTGTGTTCAATCCACGGGTCTCCAACTCCTTCTTTAGTTGCTGGATTTTCAATTCACTGAACTTTGCCATGTCCTTGTTGTCCTGTGGTATTAATTCAACAATTCCTCTTCTGCCATTAATTGTAACGAATTTTTACTTGCAAATCCTCTTATTTGCCCTTTTTCTAAGTTCGTATCGCTAAACTGTTGAATAAATAACTCCAATATTGAATAATGGAAAATGGCCTTTATTAAAGTACTTCACAATAACACTTATACTTTGCTTAACAACCAAACTTATTGATATTTCAAATGAAACTCTACTATTGCCCGCCACATTGCGTGCTTAATCAATAACTGCTTGATAGCTCAACTCAAACTGAATTTTAGCGCCTCTACATTTGCTGCCTTTTACTCTCTGATTTCAACGTTCGCGTCTTCTAGGCGCTTCCAGAATCTACTAGTTGCCATCAGCTCTCAAACTTCTCAGCTGTAACTACAATTGCAAGATTTTATAGCTTCTCTCATTGCATTCTTTCAGGAGTATCTCAGATATATGCACGTGTTTGTGCATTGACTCTCCGCTGCTCGTATACGTACATGGTACATATGTGTTGACGCAATTATTGTTTCGTTTATGTAGATACATAATGATTGAATTATTGATGTGAATTCACGTTAGGTTTGCTAGTATTCGTAACAGCATTAACGTATAATAATAGCATATAAGCATAATTGCATTAAGCATAAGTGTAACAGCATAATTGTACCATCGTAATAGCGTAAGCGTATTAACGTATTGTAACGAATATTAGCAACGCTAACGGTACTGTCATCTTTAAGCCGATGCTAAGCAGTGACGTGAATGCACATCAATAATTCAATCATTATATCTACACATATGTAGGTACACGCAGCTGAAAGCAACGCACAAGCACATGCAGATATTTAATCTGAAATGCCCCTAAAGGTATGCATTGTGATTGTGGAAAAGTCGCTCACACATGCAAGCGCATGGGGTATGAGAGAAGCTATAAAAATTATACATCTGTAGTTGTAGCTGAGAGATGTATAACTAAGTAAATTTTGGAAGCGCCTAGAAGATGCCACGAGGAAATCACAGAGTATAAAAGCATGAGCGGTAGAGGCGCTATGGGCAGTTTCAGTTAAGCACGCTATCTGTCGGGCAATAGTCAATAGTCAGTTTCATTTGAGCTATCAATCAGTTTGGTTATTAAGCAAGCTATTCGTTGCAAAGTATAAGTGTTATTGTGAAGTACTTTAATACAGGCCATTTTGCCTTTATTCAATATTGGAGTTATTTATTCAACAATTTAGCGATGCGAACGTTAGCGGAAGATTGCAAATAAGGGGGATTGCAGTAAATTCGTTACAGTATAATAATAGTATATAAGCATAATTGCATTTAGCATAAGCGTAACAGCATAATCGTAAAAACGTAATAGCGTAAGCGTATTAACGTATAATAATAGCATATAAGCATAATTGCATTTAACATAAGTGTAACAGCATAATCGTGAAAACGTAATAGCATAAGCATATTAACGTATAATAATAGCATAAAAGACCAAGAGTATCAGCGTAAACGAGTGAGAAGGAAACCGTGTCAGTTTAGTAGCGTATCCGCGTAGGAACGCAATAGCGTAAGAGCGTGTATTCATACAAGCGGATCATCGTAGAAGCGCAGTGGCGCAGGATCTTACTAATTGGGGTTAAAGCGTATTACAATTGAAGTGTAAAGTATCATGGTATATTCATTGTCGTGGACGTAGCAGTCGTCACAGTCTCAAGCGTGCAGGCGTAACTTAGAATATATGTGTATAGGCGTATTAGCGTGCAAGCGTATTGATTTCCAATACAACAACTGATACTATAGATTTAAAAATATACATATAAGATGCAAAAGTCAAATACATCGCAATTTTTGCGTGGAGTGCCCCTATCAGACCTAATTTTTCTTATACTTTACATTAGAATAAATTATTCGTATAATTTTAGTATTAATTTATAAGTCAAACGAAATGTTCATATGTTCGCAAATGTTGACTTTAATTTGCTTAACGATTGCAACTTTTGTTGTACACACACAAGCCGAAGGATATTACACAATAACATCACCAGGCAATGTAAGACCCAACTCTAACTACACCGTTTACGTGCGTGTAACAGATGTTGAGGAGAATACAAAAATTCAACTTTGCCTCAAAGGAACAATACCAGAACAAATAAAAACGCTTGATGTACTACCAAACTCACCGAATCGAGTTAGATTTGAGCTTGGAGAGATTCCTAAAGGCGAATACAAATTGGAAGCTCGAGGGCTTGCAGGAATTATATTTCAAAATGCAAAAAATTTAGAATTTGTGGAAAATGTACCGCTTGTATATATACAAACTGATAAGGCGTTGTATCGACAAAGCGAAATAATACATTTCCGTGTAATATTTTTAGATCAGTATTTGTTGCCAGCCAAGATCAATCAGCCCATATCAGTTGTAATTAAGGTAAGACTTACTAAATATAAAATAGAGATAAGAATAAATTATTTTCCTCATATATAATTTTTTAACTCAACTCACACAGGATGCTGATGGTAATCGTATTGAACGTTTCGATGATATTAAGCTCAATATGGGCGTTTTCAAAGAAAAACTCAAATTAGCCGAATCGGTTATTTGGGGTGCATGGCACTTGGAAACATATATAGGCGCAGATTTGATAGCAGAAAAGGTGGTTGAAGTTAAAGAATATCAGTTGCCGTTGTTCGAACTTGTGGTGGAAGCACCTGATTATGTTTCTTTTAATGAGAAGACATTTCCTGTAAAAGTACGAGCGGCGTAAGTTGAATTTATTTTGTTTTACGTTTGCATTCGTGGAGAGAGCATTGAAAACCTTAAGCATTCGGTGTGAAACTTCGATTAGGCTAGGTTGTGTTGCGAAGTAGCTACCTCAGAAAGAGAAGCTGTGTTGGTTGTGCAGTATATCAAAACATAACGCATGACCTCACTTTGGAAAGTGACCGGTTATAACCCTAATCACCGTAAATATATTAGTTTTACTGAACACAACGATTTCGGCAGATCGCCTGCCATCAACTTCTGGATAGACGAATCTCGCTACCCTGTTAGAAGAAGTATCTGTCCAGCGTTTGTTTATTAGACTTGATGTCTATCTCAACAATAGGTGACCAGCGGGACTCCAAACTCCCTAAAACCCTCCACGCCCTGTAGTTGTTCCCATTTGTGCTAATAGATCCGTGTGACAGTTGTTTGTCTCAGATGATCCTCAAATTATTCCAATAAAATAATTAGACATAACAGGTGATGGTCAGCTACTTTCAAATCAACTGTTTGGCCGGCCCAATAGATGTTCAATTTTGTAAGCGTTGTCCGCTGACAGAAAACCCACCCAACCAACCTCCTCTCTTAGCTTCGACCCATTCGCAAAACAGCTAACTAGTCCACTACCTACCACTAACATTAGACAACCTCGTCGTAAAAATAGGTTCCCCAAATTATTTAAATTTTTAATGCTTACCTGTCCTGGAATCACATCCAGGACTTTGGTCTACTTCCTAGAAAATAAATGGTATTTTATTGTACTCAAGGAGCTCAAGGAGGCTAGATTTTAATCGATTTCAGTTAAAAATTATTTTTTACTATCGGTAGCGTTTACTATCGATGGTTTACGAATAAAATATCTACACATGTTACTTTGCTCTACATAGTATAAATAGGCTAGGTTGGGATGGGCGGATGCTGCCCAGTCATGGGATAGCTCACTTGAACTTTGAAATAGCCAATAACGATGCTGGCTTCCAACTATGGATTGGACATCGTCCTCCATACAGCTAAGAAAAATGGACTGGGAGATGTCCTGACATGCGTAGATGAACTTCAGTCAACTCTAACAGGTCCGTCAAGCACTTGGAGTCAACAACTGACCACGAAGGCCGCGACACCTTGGAGGGGGTGAGGTCAGTCCAACAATGGTTGCTCAGGGTCCACCAGCCCAGAACAAAACAGAAAGAGGTCAGCGGAGTCTCATAGTATCGCCTATCAGATCACAATTGTTCGCCCAGGCCAAAGGATCAGCATGCAGTTGCCAGCCAAATGTTTATGCCCCAGCCTCAGCAACAATTGTTAACCAAAAGTAGCTCGATGTCTCTCAGAATAGGTTTTGAGCAATCGCTAAAAGCCAACGACGTCATGATGGCAAATATAAACGCTCCTATAGCATTTAATATGCCTAACAACGAGATCTTGACAGAATATTTGCCCCTCCCCAAACCCTTCTGTCAATTTTAGACTCCCCCGTGAGTTTAGTCACCGCACTCCCACACCATATGAGCTCACCACCCCATTCTCTTCTTGGTAGAATATCAAGATTTACTAGCAATAAGAGCTGAAGCCGCACCAAGCAATCTGTCCTAATAGGTCAGAATGCTGGGTAAACATGAATCATAAGCTTTATCCCGCTTCTCGTGGCCTTGTTGCCGGTGCGGTGTCTAGTGCGCAGCAGACCGGAATTCTATGGAAGATAATCGGTATTACCATCACATCGGGCAGCCATTATACCATATTAAAAAGGAGCTCTCGCCGGTGAACTCTTGTCCTCAGAAAGGAGTAAAAGGCAACGTAAGCCATCCAGCTAGCTGCCAAGAACAATATCAAGGTACTTAACCTTGTTCGATAGCATCAGCGGATTCTCTCAATTGAGGGTGATCTGAATTCAGTTATCTGATACCTCATCCTGAAGAGGACCAGGGTTGATAGTTAATCCGCTTGTATGCAACACCTGCGTAGCTCTGTAAAATGTCTCCCAATGTATTTATAAATTGTCTACAAACAAAGGTCTATTTACTTTATAGTGAAACGCAAAGTGTGACAGCGTCGTATAAAATCTGGTTCTCAGAGTTTACTTTTGCTAGATCTTTTCGTAATCATGCTCATGTTAAAATATAATCTTTCTTTTAGCTACACATATGGCAAACCCGTAACAGGAAATTGTGTAATAAATTTCATCTCAAAGGAGCGTGCAGTAAATGAAGTAAAAGATCCACTGGAAGATGGTCGTTTAGAGAAGATGATCGATTTAAAACAATTTGGTAAAAAACTTCAAAATATAAACGTTACTGTTACAATTGAAGATAGCGTTATGCGAATGTCACGAACAGTTTCAAAAACTGTAAGTATTAGTCGCAAACGTTACGCCATCGATGCACCCTCAATTAAAGTGGAATGTGATGGACCGTCCGATACATTTATATATCGTGGACATATTTCACAATTAAACGGTGCGCCAATTGATGTTGATGAAGAAATTTCAATTGGACTTGAAGATGGAGGCGAAGAAGAGCAGCCTACATTTATTACTAATGCCGACAATGAAGGTTATGTTGAAACCGAAATCATATGTGCGAATTATGCCAACTATAATGTAACAATCGAATATAGAGGACAAAAAGCTGTGGGCTCAATCGAATTATATCATCGCGGCGATGGTGGAAAAGGAGGAGTTTATGTTAAAACACAATTGTAAGTTATTCAGGCTTGTGATAATTATTTTGAAATTTCAAAACTTTTTTTTACTAATTTTTCAGTCCAAAAGTCGATAGCCCTATAGAGGTACGTCTTGTATCGTCTGAAGAATTTTCAAGCTTCGCTTATGTTATAGTTGGGCGTGGCAATATTATATATGATGATGTTGTAGGCGTACCTGGTGAAGCTAATTACCGAACGTATACATTTACCTTTACAGCAACTTATGAAATGATGCCAAAGGCGCATATATTTGTATATTTTTTCAAAAATGGTAAAATGCATTACTATGAGACGACATTCACAGTGGAGAAACAATTTCAAAATTGTGTAAGTAAAATTAAAACCAAAGATTGCAAATAGGAACAGTTTAAACCAAAAAATCGTCAAACAGTTTAAACCAAAAAACCTACAATGAAGTTCACCAATACGTGTTTTTAACACAAACCTTCGATAAATTGATTGATTTTTTTTGAGTTTTACTAGAAAAATTAGAAGTATTAATTATTTTTGAGCTTTTTATTGCACTCGAAAAATAAAGATTAAATCTATTTTTCGATTTTTTTTAAAACTATATACTAGTTAATATGGTTAAATATACTGTTACGAATATTAGCAAAACTAAGGGGTGCTGCTATCTCTAGGCCGATGCTAAACGTGAATTCACATCAATACTTCAATCATTATGTATCTACATAAACGAAAAAATAATTACGTCTACACATATGTACCATGTACGTATACGAGCAGCGGAGAGTCAATACACAAACACATGCATATATCTGAGATACTCCTGAAAGTATGCAATGAGAGAAGCTATAAAATCGTGCAATTGTAGTTACAGCTGAGAAGTTTGAGAGCTGATGGCAACTAGTAGATTCTGGAAGCGCCTAGAAGATGCGTGTTGTGAGTTTAAAAGGCATCAAATGTAGAGGCGCTGGAATTCAGTTTGATTTGAGCTATCAAGCAGTTTCGATTAAGACGCTATCCAGCGAGCCATAGCAGTATTATTTTGAAAGTCAGTTTCATTTAAGCTATCAGTTTGGTTATTAAGCCAGCTAGTTGCAAAGTATAAGTGTTATTGTGAAGTACTTTAATAAAGGCTATTTTTTCATTATTAAATATTGGAGTTATTTATTCAACAGTTTAGTGATACGAACTTAGCAAAAGGGCAAATAAGAGGATTTGCAAGTAAATTCGTTACAATACATATGTACATGTATTTGCGTATACTAGTCTAATAAACAGAAACTCACTTATGAAAATAAGAGTTATAATATTTTCTGGACAAAAATAAAAAAAATCGAGTTTAAACTCTTTCTTACCAAAAGAAATACAAAACTCAACTCATAACAATTTTTTAGAGAGAAATAAATAACCAGATAAAAAAACCGTTATTTTACGAGCAAAATTAAAATAATTAAACAATTCTTGATGTGTTTTTCTGAGCGAAATTTTAATCTCAAAAATAACTCTCTTTTCGAGACAAAAGAAAAAATAAAAAAATTAACTGCTATATTCTGAGCTAAATAAAAATTCAGAAAATTATTTTCTGATTGACATCTAAATAAATAATTATTATTTTCCAAGCGAATTAAAAACCTGAGAATAAAAAAAACAGAGAGAATGAAGTGTCGGAGCGAGGTAATAGTTTAGTTATTTCTGTTTCGAGTAAAATAAAAAATTGCTTATTTTCCAAACGCTGCAAGAAATTTAAAGAAAAAACTTCCATATAAAAGCTTGATTTACATTAAATATTTAAAAACTAAATAAAAAAATAAAATAAAAAATTGATAAAAGAATTATTTTTTTCCGAACGAAATAAAAAGCTCAACTCAAAAAATAACTATTATTTTCTGAGCGACATCAAAAATTTAAAAAATAATTATTACTTCTGAGCGAAATTTTATTCTCAAAAATTACTCCCTTTTCGAGATAAACAAACACAAAAAATTAACTGATATTTTCCGAGCGAAATAAAAATTCAGAAAATTATAATCCTTTTTCGAGCTAATTAAAAAGCTCAAAATATAACTTTGTTTTCTGGGCGACAAGAAAAACTCAAAATTAATTATTATTTTACGAGCGAATTAAAAACCTTGAAAAAAACTTTTATTGCCCGACCGAAAAAATAAAATAAAATAAAGTTTCCGAGCGATATAAAAGTTCAGTTGTTTCTGTTTCGAGTGAAATCAAAAATTTAAAAAATAACAAATTTTCCAAACTAAAAAAAAACTTTAATTTTCCGAGCGCTATAAAAATCATAGGTCAATTATATGGTTGGCTCATCTCATCAGCTGATTTTATTTTTTTCTTTTCACTGGTATAGGGGTTGTCAAAAGAAGATGGCAAACGCAAAATGTAACCAACACATTGACAATTATTTTCTGCCGTGATGGTAAATTATTTATTAAAAAATAGTTTCACATCACTTTAAATTATTTTTTTTAGTACATTCATCTAATCTAGCCCATTATTTTCCCACAACACACAAGAATTGTAACGTTTTATGTTTTCTCTCCATTCCATTCGCCTAACACCAAGACGCAGATTTTGACAATCTGAACAAAGGTTTGTTGTTGCTGTAGAGATGAGCCAACCATTAGTTAAACCATGCCCTCATTTAGCTGTATTTGTACAGAGTGTATTATAACTTTGAATGGATAACACGGTTGATTGTACAGGTATAAAGGAAAGAGATAGATATAGACTTCCATACATCAAAATCGTCAGTATCGAAACAAAATTTGATTAAACCATGTTTGTGCGTCTATCCGTCCGTTAACACGATAACATGAGCAAATATTGAGGTATCTTCACCAAATTCGGTATACGTGCTTATATGAACACAATAGATTGGAATTGAAAATGAGCGAAAATGGACAATAACCACGCCCAATTTTGAAAAAAATGAAAAAAAAAGAAATAATTCAAAAACCAATACTGCTAAGCTAAGGAAATTTAACTACATTTGACTGATATTCTACCTCAATAGTGGTATGGTCGAGCTAAGAACAAACTTAAACAAATTTTGAAAATGGGCGTGACCCGCAACTTTTTTTGTTACTCTTTCCAAAATACTTTTAATTCCATGAGCCGAACAAAAATCTCCCAATCCGAACGAAAATTGGCATACATATTTTTTTTCAAAACTTTAACTGTTAAACTGCATTTTTGCCCGCTCAGGTTCATTAATGGTAGCCTCTGTATCATTTTTGCTTCTTTTGAAAGAAAATCGGATATGTATTATTGCGCAGCCTATAAGACTATTAACCACACAAAACAAACAACAACGGCGTTTCGGGCGCACTGCTGGGTATGTAATTTTCGGTTTCACCCAACGTAAATTTTCTTACTTGTTCAAAATAAAAAATTATAAAAATGAGTAAAATATAAATGTAGGCTTGAATTATATTAAAAATCTAAGTAAATAAATAAAATAAAAACAAAAAACTTGATAAAATATTAATTTTTTTCCGAGCGAAAAAAAAATCATTATTTTCCGAAAGAAAAGAAGCTCAACTAACTATGACTATTTTATTCGCGTTAAATAATAGAAAAAGCTCAAAAAATAATTTTTATTTACCGGGAATTAAAAAATTCAAACAATTATTATACAAAATTTTTTGTAATAAGACTTCCCTTCAAACATACTACTGTTATTTATTCGGTAATTATCAGATAAATTACCAGTAGTTAGTTATTCAGTTAAACGGAGTTGGCATCGAGATAGAATTACTATATATACTTCATGTACATGTGAATTTATTTAAGTACAATAGCAAATGGCAAAACTGGAATATGCCAGTAGTTTCTTCAAAATGCTCCACCTATTATACCAATACAATACCTGTAAGAGGCACATTTTTGGTAGCCAATCTAAGAAATGAAGGGATCTCTCATGAATGTTCCTTCTAAGTTAAGTATAGATATGACTATAAATACCAGTAGTTTACTGGTATTTTCCTCAATATGCACACACTTTTTTTTGGTAAATAATATATAATTAATTTAAAATATTCCGTTGGTTTACTTGATATTTTCTAGCAGTTTGCTAGTATTTCTTAGATAATTTGTCTGTGTTTTTTGGTAAATATCCCCTAAATACAGTGAAGTGTACTAGTAGTTTCCTTGGAACTACGGTGGAAATTACCGGTATACTATTAAATAGTTGCTGATAGCGTACATAGAAATACAGCTGTAAATACCGTTAGTTTTCAGGTATTCTCCCAATGGTTACTTTGTAGTTTGCTTGGTAATTATTCCTT
Organism: Eurosta solidaginis; assembly: GCA_029619165.1. Taxonomy (NCBI): domain Eukaryota; kingdom Metazoa; phylum Arthropoda; class Insecta; order Diptera; family Tephritidae; genus Eurosta; species Eurosta solidaginis. The sequence goes on along the minus strand of JARSSU010010385.1, from coordinate 18,813 downwards.
AAATTCCCATGGAACGTACCGATGTTTTCATGTCCAGTTACTTACTTGTTAATCAATCGATATTCCAAATTAAGTACGAGTTAAATAAATTTTTTGTAAAAATTTATTTTATGCTTCGTTCTTCATTTTTTTAACAAAAAAAATTTTATCAAACAAAGTTTATAGAAAAATATAATTATATCAATCGAAGTTTATTTATTCCTGCTCTTGTCCTTTTGTGGTCACTGCTGTGTTTGATTTTATTTGGAATATTGTTACGCACTGCATACAATATACTTTGTTCAATTTTGAAATCAGTTTTTTTTTATTTTCATTTCAAAATCTTTAAGCGACACCACTGAGACCTCATTTTCAAAAGCTCTCTTTGAAAATTTATCATTTTCACCATCTTCTAACTTCGCTCTTTTTATTTCAAAATGTGAATCTGATCCTGCTAAAGTTCTCTTTCTTTTTTCCAAGCACACTAAATTTTTTATTCTTTTATTATTCATTTTCGAAAGCTTCTAACTACTATATTTAGAGGTTTATAACTGTATTGCTTAGTTATATTATTTTTTTTTAACGTTCATAAGTTTATTGCCAAACTTACTAAATTGGTACGCGCAAAATACATAGGTATGTTGAAAGTCTTCCCCTGCACTAGAAAAAAATTGAAATATAAGTTTCAATCCGCGCACAAGTTATATTGATTGGGCACTATACATACTTTTTTTTGAGTCCATGTTAAATAATTATTAATAATTATATTTCTTTCTAAATGTTTCACCAATCTTTTTTTGTAAGAATGAAAAATTGTGAAGGATCAGTAGATCGGTTTTTATATAGAGTATGTTTTTTTTTCTATGTAGAGTATGTTTTCAAAAATTGTAGTAAATTTGAAGTATGTTACTTGTAAAATACTTAGAAAATATCGACTATGTGATGCATGTTCGACTGTCGTATTTATAATGGAAATATAGAGAAACATACCAAAAACTTCTTATTCACAACTTATGGTATGAATTGAAGATAAAATCGAGTGATATACTTGGAAGATTCCTAAAAATTACTGAAAACATACTTATATTTTAAATTGGTAATTATGATGGAGGACTACTTAAAGTTTACCAAATATTTATTTACTCTCGTTTCATTGGTGTTAGTATGTTTAATATTTTTGTGATTGTATTAGTAGTTTCGGTAGCCGATACTTGCAGGGTTACGACTGACACGATCACGATGAAAACTATTTATAAAACATTTTTGTACGTTAAAATATTTATTTGAGAACTATTTTTTTTTGTAGCATCTCCGACGATCGAAATGAGGGTCCCTTTACAGAATTTGTCTACATTAAAGTTCATTTTCGTTATACTGTTGTTTGAACACAATCCTGCTGAGTCTCGAAGGTCCTTGGCTGTTTTCAATCGACGAGCAGAAGGTGTGCTAGGACTCGGCCTCAGCTTTTTTTTTGTTTGTAGGATGCCACATTGTATTATTGCCAGAACTTTTGTTTCGTCCATAGTATTGTACAACTTTCGTACTTTTGATTTAAGCTCCCTTAGTTCGCCGCTTTGCCAAGGAGTGTGAATACTGACCCGTGGTGGATTTGTTGAGGGATTTTGTCCGAGGGCGCTCTACCTTATCTAGCGTATTGTCCAAATCTTGCAAAGAATTTGATGTTAAGCCGACGAATTTTTTCAATTTCGCACCTGGGGGTTTCTATAGCGGGGAAAACTATCCAGCTCTGCACTTTATATCGAGAAGAATCTTTGGGTAGTGAGAAAGTGAGCGCTTTTTCGACCACTAATCATCGTTCGAGGCAAAAGTGAGATCAAGCACCTGCTATAAGGCATCCAACTTTTTCCAAGCTGGGGAAGTGACTTACTAATTTATTGAAAAAGTGGTTTACTTTCCTTACCCTTTTGTAAATCCGGCTGTTGTCTGTGAAAGGTTTTAGCTGGAGAGTAGCGGAGTTTTCCCTGCCAGATTTAATACAGTCATTGGCTGTATATGATCGTATTAAGCCCCATTTTATTGAGTGGTACATATTGATCGGAACGTTCCTTATCATTTTATACTCAGCTGAGCAGGGCTCACAGGGTATATTAATTTTGTTCGCATAACGGTAATCCGTAACGGCATAAACTAATCGAGATAGATATAGACTTCTATATATCAAAATGATCTGGGCGAAAAATCCGATCCGTCCGTAAACACGATAACTTGAGTAAATTTTGAGGTATCTTAATGAAATTTCGTATGTAAGTTCCTGGGCACTCATCTCAGATCGCCATTTAAAATGAACGAAATCGGACGATAACCACGCCCACTTCTTCGATATCGAAAATTTCGAAAAACAGAAAGAGTGCGATAATTCATTACCCAAGACGGATAAAGCGATGAAACTTGGATTATGGGTTGACTTTATGACCCAGAACAGAAAATCAGTAAAATTTTGGACAATGGGCGTGGCACCTCCACTTTTAAAAGAAGGTAATTTAAAAGTTTTTTTTTAAATTAGAAGAAAATTTTTCTAAGCGGGGTCGCCCCTCGGCAGTGTTTGGCAAGCGCTCCGGGTGTATTTCTGTCATGAAAAGCTCTCAGTGAAAACTCATCTGCCTGGCAGATGCCGTGCGGAGTCGGCATAAAACATGTAGGTCCCGTCCGGCCAATTTGTAGGGAAAATGAAGAGGAGCACGACGCAAATTGGAAGAGAAGCTCGGTCTTAGATCTCTTCGGAGGTTATTGCGCCTTACATTTATTTTTTTTTAATTTAAAAGTTTTGCAAGCTGTAATTTGGCAGTCGTTGAAAATATCGTGATGAAATTTGGCAGGAACGTTACTCCTGTTACTATATGTACGCTAAATATAAATTAGGAAAATCGAATGACGAACACGCCCACTTTTTAAAGGAAACATTTTTTTAAGTCAAATTTTAACAAAAAATTGAATATCTTTACAGTATATAAGTAAATTATGTCAACATTCAACTCCAGTAAGGATATGGTACAACAAAATATAAAAATAAAAGAAAATTTCAAAATGGGCGTGGCACCGCGCTTTTTCATTTAATTCGTCTAGAATACTTTTAATGCCATAAGTCGAACAAGAATTTACCAATCCTTGTGAAATTTGGTATAGGCATAGATTCTTTGACGATAACTGTTTTCTGTGAAAATGGGTGAAATCGGTTGAATCCACGCCAAGTTTTTATACACAGTCTACCGTCCGTCCTTCCGCTCGGCCGTTAACAAGATAACTTGAGCAAAAATCGATATATCTTTACTAAACTTAGTTCATGTACTTATCTGAGCTCACTTTATCTTGGTATTAAAAATAGGCGAAATCCGACTATGACCACGCCCACTTTTTCGATATCGAAAATTTCGAAAAATGAAAAAAATGCCGTAATTCTATACCAAATACGAAAAAAACGATGAAACATGGTGATTGGATTGGTTTTTTGACGCAAGATATAACTTTGGAAAAAACTTTGTAAAATGGGTGTGACACTTACCATATTAAGTAGAATAAAATGAAAAAGTTCTGCAGGGCAAAATCGAAAGCCCATGGAATCATGGCAGAGATACTGTTTGTGGTATTACATATATATATAAAATAGCGGTACCCGACAGATGATGTTCTGGTTTACCCTGGTCCACATTTGGTCGATATCTCGAAAACGCCTTCACATATACAACTAAGCGCCACTCCTTTTTAAAAGCCTCATTAATACCTTTAATTTGATACCCATATCGTGCAAACACATTTTAGAGTCACCCCTGGTCCACCTTTATGGCGATATCTCGGAAAGGCGTCCACCAATAGAACTAAGGCCCAATTCCTTTTAAAATACTCATTAACACCTTTCGTTTGATACCCATATCGTACAAACACATTCCAGGGTTACCCTAGGTTCATTTTCCTACATGGTTATTTTCCCTTATTTTGTCTCCGAAGCTCTCAGCTGAGTATGTAATGTTCGGTTACACCTGAACTTAGCCTTCCTTACTTGTTTGTTATGATTTCCTTCACTGATGTTTTCCACTTCCTCAGGGTCGTTTTCATTTTGGATTTTGTCTCTTGCGAAAATTCTCACCTTGGCCATGATGAAAGTGATGAAAGCAAAATCTTACAAACGGTTTTTTTTTCAATGTAAAGGCCTGCATAATTCTCACGCATATGATGCATCATGAGCTTCGATAAAATGATTTGCACCTCCACCTAGTTTTGTTGCAATAACGGCTATCTGTTTTTAAGATCCACGATCAACCTTTTGCAATGCGCGAGATCCTGGAGCTGCTGGGAGGGTATCCGCTTTTAATTTTCCACGCATAGAGCCCTAGAGAGTAATAAGTTTTTCTTATTTGTTATGAAGTTTGTTTTACTTCTTATAGGCACCTTTAACAGGCGGTGGACTATGAATTATGCTTTAGTCTGTAACTGCGCTCAAAATCATGAGTCGAAAATTGTGTCATCTGCCCACTCTAGTACAGGAAGACTCGATTTCGAACAGTATTCTTAATTCGCTTCAGTTGTTGTTATAGAGGGAAGACTATCTTGAATTGTTGTAAAAAGTTTATCATTTGTTCTATTTCATCAGTAACTTCCTTTCTCCGCAGATTTCTATTGATGCACCAGAAACCGCAAAGCCCGGCTCTTATGTTTCGATAGATGTTGAAACCGATCCCCAATCTTACGTTGGTTTATTGGGTATGGATAAAAGCGTTTTATTACTCAAATCTGGTAATGATTTTGATGCCGAAGTAATATTTAAAGATCTTGAAAAAATACAGAACAAAACACCACAAAGCTATTTATCAACGAATGGCACTTATCCTGGTGAAAATTCTGGTTTGGTAACAATGACCAACGCACAGCCTAGCGGAGGTGAGTAAACATTTTTAAGCTTGGTGTTATAATTTTTCTGTGTAATATAATTGTCTTATTAATTATTAATCATAAAATGTTTTCTTTTATTTTCAAGAGTTAATACAATCGGATCCACATATAAATAAGAGACGTTTAGAGCTCCCTCGACGAGTACGTCGAAACTTTTTTGAAACATTCGCTTTCTTTGACTTTGTGAGGTGAGTAAGAAACTAAGCTTTCGACTCCATGAAAGTACTATATAGTGTGATACCACGAAACATTCTATTAGAACAACAGGCGCTCCTCGAAGTTGAAAGTCCTAAAAGGTAACCGAATAGCAAAGCACACAGCTCTTCATGGCAGCTTTGAGTTGCGGCGCTATCGCTCTAGCGCTCACAGAGCACTGTCGTGAAATTCTATAGCTCGTCCACGTTTTTGACGCTTTCCACTACGTGCTGTCAATCTTTCTTTACGCCGGACGACACTGTTAACTCAAAAGATCTGTATGAGAACAGAGAAGTGGGGTGAAGTGACCCAAAAGTCTTACCGCAATGTTCGGGCTTGTTCCAGAGATTACCGTGATTGAAGATGGCAAAAGAGAACCAACAGGTGAGAACCATAGGTAAATGTTAAACCGATTTGTTTCAACTGTGGCAGACTAAAAATATTACAAGCCCTGATAAGGATGCCATCATGCTAGTGAGTGAAAGATGGTGCCGAGCATATTGGAATGGCTTTCAAAAATACTTTCACAGCGCCGCCCATACTAGCTGCTCTTCCTGCAGCTCGATGTAATCTGGTAAACAAGTTTTGTGCTCAGCTTAGTGTACTCTAGGAATTGTTCGTCGCAGTTCAAGATGCTCCTGTTATTGCAATTAAGCATTTGAATGTACGGTCGAGGTTCGTCTGAGTCTCGGAATATAGGAACATCCCAAGAAAAATCCACGTCGAATGTGACAATTTGTGCATAGTTTGGAGCTCCTTGCAGTTTGCTCTTGATCGTGTCTTCGGACTATTGGAGCACCGCAGAAAGAAATACTTTTTGTTGTAGGGTAGGCATGTTCTTTTTCACAAGGGTGGATGGCATTCGCTCAGCTGAGTTAGTTGGGTACAGCCTAACTTCTTCTTAGTGATTGATATTTTAAAAGAGCACTTTTCAATGATAGAAAACCGCTTTGGCTGCTCCTGGATGCATAACTGTTTAGCTTTTGCTAGACCAAAGAGATAGTGCAATAGTCCTGGCTACTTCGGATTCTCTGGAAAACTTATCCAATATCGATTTTTGAAGGAAGAGAAACTATTTTATGCACTGAATGGTACTGATGGCGAGGCTATTCGAGTGGGATACTGCCCAATTTTCTTGAAGGTGTACCCACCATGGTGTGGTGGTAGCGCGCTCAGCACACCGAAGATTCTGGGCTCAATTCTCAGATAAAGCAACATCAAACATTCAGAAAAAGTTGCTGTTTTTTAATTAGAAAAAACTTCTTTTAAGCGAGTCGACCTTCGGCAGTGCTTTGGCAAACACTCCGAATGTATTACTGCCATGAAAAGTTTATCAGTAAAAATTCATCTGCCTTGCAGCTACTGTTCAGGGTCGACTGAAGTATTTAGGTTTCGTGCCGATAATTTCTAGGCAAACGTCTGTTCATTTGTTGAGAAGTATGTGCTTCACTCATCCGCTAACTGTATCTTGTATATGGTACTTCTGCAATTCATAATAATTATGACCCTGCCCGGAAATAGGTCGCCACGTGCATTTCCTTTGCCGTTGAGGGTAAGAAAAATGTATGTCTTTCGGACATTAGTTTCATGGTCCATTTTTCTGAGAGAACTACTCATACGATACCGCTGCCAGCATCTGGACAGCCCATGTTGCTATAAAGCCATGTACCAACTTCCAGTTTTTTGTTGTTATGACAGTGATCACAACGTATAGTAAAGTGATAAAGACTATCGTAATGTATGCTGAAAGACGACCGCGAGCTTGGATCTCCTTTACCCTTCGGAGTGGGAGCTAGGCATACTAGCTTGAACCTGGTGGGGAAAAGTCTTGATTCGAGACATTTATTGTCAATCTGCAACCCAAAGTTTATCACAACCTCGTGTGAACTATCTTCCACATTATGAAACTATTATTCCAATTTCAGTGCTGATGGGCAGGATAACGTTATGCAAAAATTCCGGATACGATTACATCGTGGGTAATAACAGGATTTTCAATTAATCCGAAAACGGGTTTCACGCTAACAACAAAACCAACAGTGGTGAGAACTTTTTTGGAATTCTTTGTTGCCGTAAATTTACCGTTATCTGTTAAAGTTGGTAAGTACAGTTCTATTATGTTATTTTACTATAAAAAAAATGTTAACACTGAACTTCTATTCCACTTTTAGGTGAAACCCTTAGTCTACCGGTAGTCATCTTTAATTACTTGCATACAGATACAAAAGCCAATGTCATCATGGAAACTGAAAAATGATGAATTTGAATTTGTTGGAAATTCGGCTTTCAAGTCAGATACCATTCATACCTTTGTAAATAAAGGAAAAAGTGAGACTGTATTTTTCGCAATACGTCCAAAAGTTGCTGGCATGATAACTTTGAAAATAACAGCTGAGAGTCCACTAGCTAGTGATGTTATAATAAAGAAATTGAGAGTTGAATATGAAGGCATAACCGAATGGAATAATGTGGACATATATCTTGATGGAGAAGAAAAACAAGCCATTAAATTGGAAATACCGGAGGATAGCGTACCGGGTTCAGAACATATCGACATATCTGTTATGGACTATGTACTGTATTCCATGGTGAATTTGGTTAATAGTGGTGAAAATTTTGATCAGCTGATTCGTAGTCCTACAGGTTGTGGGGAACAAAATATGATACATTCGGTGGCGAATTTGATGACATTGAAATATTTGGAGGTGAGTTTTATGATTTTGTATTAGCGGAGAGAGTTCAGTATTAAGTTTAAGCTCCGGTAGCGGTAAATATACATATGTATGTGAAAGCCTTGCTAGTACAGGTAACAAAAGGTAGCCCTAAAAATTCCAAATTGTAAATGGGATATTGAATTAACACATCACTGTGAAAATAGCCCATAGTTGTAGATCTTCAAAAATAGTATTCCCATCCAATAGGTGCGACCGATCACAAATTGTCATTAATGTCCTCTAATGGGAGCCCAAGAAAACTTGCTGTTTCTACAGGGGTGGACTATAGTAAGAGGGGTGTTAGAGGCGTTGCTTCCATATTACAGATGAAGAGATGGTTGGTGTCGTGTAAGGACACGTTGCAAGCAGGACATACGTTTTGTATGTCGAGGTTGATTTTGGATAAGTAAGAGTTTAACCTGTTACAGTACCCAGATCGAAGTAGAGCTAGAGTGACGCGCGAGAGTATTGGGTATTTTTCTTAAGAACTGGATTCGCCGGGCAATACCTGACATAGAGGTGCGACACCTGTTTGTGTATGTGACTGAGGACCTGTTGTGCTTTTTTGCTTCATACGGCTGTGTTCTCAGCTGTCGTCTTTCCTCATAATGCTTACGGAGATGACCCTTTAAGCTCCTGGGAGGTGCAGCATCATCATCAATCAGATCTCTGTTGGGATGCCCAGGTTTCTGGGTATTCTACAGAAACTGTTTGTTCAGCATTTCATTTCTTTCCCTTATGAGGAGTACTACCGCCTCATTGTGTTGGTGGTGTTCAAGGGACATAAGAATACAGCCTGTAGCGGTTCTGAGGGCAGTATTGGGTGTAAGACAGTCGGTAACGTAATGCCATCGACGTGGATGTTCAATATTGTCGAAATTTGGCGGTTCCATGTCGATGGTTTGGTCGGTGAGTATGTCGAGTCTCGCGAGGCGAAAAAACTGGAGCGATCAGGGAGATAGCTGTTTATTTTATTACAAAGCCCATCGATGTGTGTGCCTTGCCCTGTGGCGATTATTGTGCAGTCATCGGCGTAGGAAAGAAAGTGGTGGTGAAGGTAGCTTCGATATGCAGAAGTTAAACAGAAGTGGGGATAGGACACCACCCTCCTCCTCCTTTTTTGGTTACGTAAAGCACTTGGTTATCTTCCGCATCTAGGTCCGTAACAGTTAATACATAATTTGGCAGAATAGAAACCCCGTCCCTAGTACTAAGCTTCATTGAACGATTCATACGAAATGGTAAACTGAAGCGAGAAATCAGCTTCTTTTAAGACCCCGTACATACAGCACCTAACCCAAAGATCAATCAGGTTATTTATTTTTGGAGTCACTCGTATTATTATTACCTTTTCCAACGTTCTCCTTCAATAGCTACTTTTTTGTAGTTAGCTGCGACCATTTGGTATGACCATATGAAACCTTTTAGGCCATACTGCCCACCCACCACCTAGATCATCAGGAGTTCGCTAGAGCCTCGGCTGTTAATGAAACAGGATTTGCAACATGTAGGTGAGGTTGACAATTGGGTTGGAGAGCTATATATTGCGCTACACAACCCCTTGAATCAATTTGGTATTCTAGTAGACTCTTACGACAGGCATACCTACCGCGGGTATATTCTAAGCAAAAACTCCATCAGATTTATTGGCAAATACTGAACGAGGTCTCTGCTCAGCTTTTTAAACCCACTTTAAGCAATGTCATAAAGCGCCCCAAGATATATTATGATGACTTGAGTGACCTAGCCACAGCCGATGCAAATACTCTGCTCAAATGCATTAACATTTCTTGGTGGTTCGAAGAATGGTCATAACAGACTTTGTGGTATAACATGGAGCAGCTTACCATTAGGCCCGCCTTCCTTCCACTGCGTTGATTATTCTTAGTCATGTAACTTGTAATAATCTTAATCTTATTTACAGAGCACCAAATCAACAAATCAACCTCTTTATAATAAAGCCAAAACAAACCTACAGACAGGCTATCAACGCGAATTCAACTACAAATTACCAGATGGTTCCTTCAGTACATGGGGTCGTAAGCCCGGTATTACATGGTTAACGGCATATGTTGTACGTATATTCAATGAAGCCAAATCATACATTTACGTAGATGATGAAATGATCACACGTGCCTTGGACTTTTTGGCAAGTAAACAAGAGCCCGATGGAAGCTTTAGAGAAGATGGGAAATTAACTGATTTCGCTAATCTGAATAAATTAAGCATAACCGCTTCTGTGCTATACGCGTTTCTAGAAAATACACAACATTCAGAAAAGTTCATAGATATTGTCAATAAAGGTTTAGATTATGTGCGTAGAAACGTAAAAAAAAACAATGATATACGTGCAGTCGCATTGAGTATGTATGTATTGCAAAAGTGTAAGGATCCAATGGCGAAAGAAATACTTACCCAATTGGAGGCAAAAGCAAAAACAACAGAAGATCATAAATGGTGGCAGCTTGAAGAGAAACCACGCAACAACGATATTCATATAACGGGTTATATTCTAATGACAATGATCGAATTGAAAAAACCGGTAACACCGATCGTGAAATGGTTGGTATCAAAACGTAACAGTAATGGTGGATTTGTTTCGACCTTCGAAACTGAAGTTGGTTTGCGCGCTTTATCCAACTATGCAGCGAGTTATAACGAAGTGGGAAAAAATTTAAAAGTGAATGTGGAAACAAAGGGGAAACTATTGCACGCATTTACATTGGGTGATGAGAGTGAAGATCTTAATAAAAACATTGAGGTAAGACTTTGAATGTAAACGTCGTAGTTAATGCAAGACATGACTTTGAAAATTTCCCGCAATTTCTAAGAGTATAGAGTTTTTTGTAACACAAATCCACATATCAATATGGTCGAGCTGACACTAAGCGTATCATGCATACAAATCGAGCATTTGCTAAACAAAATGCCCATCTTTTATTGAAAAAATCGGGTCCAAGCAGTTGCTCGCTTTTTATTATGTTTGAGTATAGTGTATTGATTATTAGCAGAGCTGCCTAACCCCTATACACTTTTAGCACTTTTGTTGTGCCTTGAAGAATAGGCACGGATGCAAATTCACACTTCGAATACAAAAAACTGTTCATAGCACTCCCATATGCCCTCACATATCAATTCGATTCATATTGTAACGAATTTACTTGCAAATCCTCTTATTTGCAATCATCTGCTAAGTTCGAATCACTAAACTGTTGAATAAATAACTCCAATTTGTAATAATGCAAATGGCCTTTATTAAAGTACTTCACAATAACACTCAAACTGTGCAACGAATAGCTTGCTTAATAACCAAACTGATTGATAGCTCAAATGAAACTCTACTATTTACTGCTTGCTCGCTAGACAGCGTCTTAGTCGAAACTGCTTGACAACTTAAATCAAACTGTATTACTTCTTACTCGTTTGCGGCCGCTTTTATAGTTTACGCTGCATACATCTAGGCTCTTCTATTTCCAGAACTTACCAACTATTTCGTGTGTTTATAGTTCTCATATAGTTTCTACTTGTTTACAATTGTCTACTTTTCAGCGTCTCTCAGATGTATGTGAGTTTGTAGTTTACAGTCTCTCGCACACACATAGGCGTACAAGTAAATGCATCTGTGTGTGACATCTCTCGGCTGCCTTATATATGTGTATACATGATTTGATTATTGACGTAAATACCGCTTAGCATGGCCTTATCATCGCCTTAGTGATGGTATAGCTTAGTGATGATAATATCCGTGACAATATGAAAGTGCCTAAATTTTATTTGAAAGTGCAAAGGAAAAGCACTTCCATATGAAGTCAATGCATGATTCAATCACAAGAGGTTTGCTCGACTGAAATTTTTTGACAATTGCAGCCATTTTGCTCCCAAATTGAATTGGCATACCTTAACTATGTTGTTTCTTTGCGATTTTTCGAAAATGCTAGTAGTAAAAGTAGGAAGCAATCAGTTTACAAATACCCGATAAGTACTGAACTGCATAATTCCTTAGAACATTTTTTGAAATTTATGACGAATTTATTGACTATGCCATGTTCTATTTGTGTGGCGGTGAACATAGGTTTTATGAAAATTACGCACTTCAAGGAATTGTGCTCTTTCGTAAACCTATGAACATACGAAACCTGAATCAATTCAAAATTCATCGTTCAACGTCGAAAACCCGACTAGTAAATCGATTCACGTAAAAATTTCATTAGTAAATAATGGAGATGCCAAATGTACTCATTAAGCATGTTAATTTATTCATTCTGTATGTTCGGACCGTTCGGAACATTCGTCACTTTTATTTTTAAAAGTCCGAGTTTAACTAGTTCTATCAGACTCAAAAAATAAAAATACAGATTTTACTTTTATATGTGAACTTTTAGGAAAAAGTTCGAAAAATAAAAAGGATGCATGATTCGACATGATATTGCTATAGGGAAACCTTAGAACTCAAACATTTTCACCTACGACAATTTTTTGACTCGGACTTTTTAGACTCCGAAAAAAAAATAATAATTATTGTCCGTCCCTGCTGAAAACAAATTTCAGAATAAAAAGGTGAATACTCCCTGTGTAGCAGGACCATACAAAAGCTTAACTCTTCTGTCAAAGTCAAGGCCGGAATATAAAGTTCTAAGACAATAAGCCATTTTCTTATATTTTTTTTTCAGTTCATTGCGGCTGCTGAGTAGAGTATCACCCCATGTGGCTGCCTGTTCAAAATGTTTTTCAAAAATTTCCCATTTCAGGTTTTGTCACAAAAATGCCCTATATTAGAATTAGATTGAAGGACGCCTTACTCAGAATGCCTTTCATTAACTCCCTCTTATGTCAAAATGCATTGAACTTATGCTGATATAGGGAGTTTTTGAAACAAATTTTGAGATAGTGTATGTTTGAATAAAATACTTCCGTACGGCATTCTTCAAACAAGTTCTGAAAGAATTACCAAACCTACATAACTCTTTATCGATTCACGAAATATTTAGTAAAAAATTAATTATTTCCCCTAAAACCTGTTGGCATTTACAAATTTATTATCACTAATAATATACTACTAAGGTACTTTTCTACTACAATTTTCGCTGAAGGGGATCGAATTATGCACCGCTTTCCTTACTTCGTAAAAGCAACCCGTCCAGATTTTTCAATTTGGGAGTGTCAAAGCTCTGTCATCATGGAGACAAACCTCTAGTAATTAAATCATGAAGCCAAAGCACTTCGCTATGATATTCAAATTTACACTAACAAATTGACAACAAACAATTTTCAAAAATATTGTAGCACTCAGAAAAAACTTTAATTCAAAACTTATTCATTAAGGGACCATCAAAATTCTTTAAACATTTAAAATAAGTTTTTTACTTATTATTTTTCAAATTAGTAAAGTTTCAGTGTACATATAAAGTTGAAATGTAATGTGATTTCTACTTCAACTTAAAAATTGTTGAACAACCCTGATTATTATGGATATGCGTGATCATCCATTATTGCCAATATTTAGCAGTATTGTTTATCGACTTATCTCGATGTCACCCGCAGACGCAATATACCAGAATTTACCCCTACACCCCCCATCGGTAAATGGCAGGGCAATCAAACTCTCCACCGAGGTGAAATATCTCGGTCTTATTGTAGACAAGAATCGCTTCCCTATTAGCCCATTAGTGGGGATTATAACAGATCACTGTTTTTATGGGCGCCCATGGGGCTCATAAGGGCCTGCAAACAAATGACTTCTGTCGCAGCTGCAGGGACGAGGAAGATATAGAAAGCGTGGAGCATTATCAATGCCATTATCCCGACTTGTCGAAGACCAGGTACCGATGTCTCCACAGACACTAGAATCCGCAAATATAAACGAAATTCTGCGCTACATTAGGAAAATGCACTGGTTTAGCTTTGGGTGTATGAGCCATATCTACAGAAGCGTAACTAGGGCTCCTTCGTGGTATCACAACGGGCCACAATGGCCTACGTGAGTCTCCGCTTAGGCAGCGGAAGGCGGCCACTTTAAACTACCCTAACCTAACCTATCTAGTATCATTGTTAATCGATTGCAATCGATACTTATGTACCCTTGTTGCTGGTATGGGTATTTATATATTTCGATATGCATATAAATCGATAAGTATCGATATGTAGATAATATATTTTAATTTTTTATCTCTACTGATTCCTTACTTATCGTTTTTTAGGTTTACTGTTTTTTATCGATTACCTGAGGTTTATTTGTTTACTATCGATTGTCTAAGATCATCATTTTATTTCAATGCACATACCTATTTTTATTTGTTTACCAAAATTTTTCAGTTCCTGCAGCTATATATTGATACTGGTAAATTTGTACTGGATTGTGGGTAGCTTAGCTTTGTTTTTTTCCCGTATTCTTCGACTAAGGCCTACAGGAGCTTGCTAGCTTTAATTCCACAATTAACTCGCAATTCTCCACTTTAATTTAGCAATCTAGGTAATCACACGAGCAATGTGCTTTTGATTTAGACACGAAATGGTTTTGGAATTGTGCAATCTCAGTACCATTTTTATACTCAGCTGAGCAGAACTCACAGAGTATATTAATTTTGTTCGCATAACGGTACCCCGTAACGGCATAAACTAATCGAGATAGATATAGACTTCTATATATCAAAATGATGGCGAATAAAGAAATTCATTTAGCCATGTCCGTCCGTCCGTTTCTCTGTAAACACGATAACTTGAGTAAATTTTGAGGTATCTTAATGAGATTTGGTGTGTAAGTTCCTGGGCACTCATCTCAGATCGCTATTTAAAATAAACGAAATCGGACTATAATCACGCCCACTTTTTCGATATCGAAAATTTCGAAAAATCGAAAAAGTGCGATAATGCATTACCAAAGACGGATAAAGCGATGAAACTTGGTAGGTGCGTTCACCTTATGACGCAGAATAGAAAATTAGTAAAATTTTGGACAATGGGCGTGGCACCACCCACTTTTAAAAGAAGGTAATTTAAAAGTGTTGCAAGCTGTAATTTGGCAGCTGAGTATGTAATGTTCGGTTACACCCAAACATAGTCTTCCTTACTTGTTAATTCACGTTTTAGCTTAGGTTTAAACAATTTTATATTAAGTTGGCAGCCCTGCTTATCAATAACCTAAAGTTCAAGCTTTGAGCTTTTCACATCACGAGCCAAGCAGTCAAAACAATAAAATCGCAATTGAGAAATATAAACAATTACCATCTAAAAAGTAGCCAGTTCTGCAAGAGCTAGCAGATCCAAAATGAACGGTTGCGCATAAGTTATCGGTTCGGCGAAAATAAATGGTTCTGGAAAAGTTAAAGGTTTCGAAAAACGACCCGGTTTCAAATTTTTGAACTAACAGATCACGTGAAATAGTAATCGGTTGTTCAAATCAATCATTTTTGAAAAATTAACCGATTCCAAAAGAGTAACGCGTTTCGAAAAACTGACAGGTTTTCAGTAAGCATTTTGTACAGCAAATGTCATCGGTTGCGCAACACTTACCGGTCTTGGAAAAAAAGCTGTTACAAAAAGGTAGCCGGTTCCGGAAAAGTAGTGAGTTCCGAAAAAGTATTCCATTGCACAAACTCTTTCCAAAAAGCAAATGAATCTAAAATACTAACCGATTCCGAAAAAATAACCATTTTCCTGAAAGTAACTTCTTTGCTAAAAGCAGTCCATACTGAAAAAGCAAATGATTCCAAAAAATAATCGCTTCCGAAAAAGTTAAGTGCTGTAAAAAAGTAGTGATTCAATAGAAGTAACTGTTTTCAAAATAGTAAGCGGATAAAAGTAACCTCTGTGTCGGAATAAGCTAAATTTTTCTCTGGGCGGATGATACCGAGCTAAAAAATATATTTGTAATTCTGAAGTTAGTGCTATCATGGCATTATCGTTAATATATACCTGAACTCGATATATTTAGATAAACACTCTTATAATTTATCATATCCTACCTACCCACATTAGCAAAAATATTACTTTTTCAGGTACCCAATGACGTCAGAGAACTG
Source organism: Eurosta solidaginis (assembly GCA_029619165.1). Taxonomy (NCBI): domain Eukaryota; kingdom Metazoa; phylum Arthropoda; class Insecta; order Diptera; family Tephritidae; genus Eurosta; species Eurosta solidaginis. Next base: position 3,002 of record JARSSU010010385.1, on the reverse strand, counting down.
TATTTGACTTCAGTCGGCAACGGCAAAGCAACCTTTCAAGTTGCTTGCAGATACAATACTGTTAAGCCTGAAAGCGAAACCTTCATTGTTAATTCCTCAATCTCTGAATCCGAACATACAAGTAGCAGCATGAAGGTTATACAAATTTGCATACAATCAACTCAATATGTTCAGACCAATATGGCTGTAATGGAGTTTGCTTTACCATCGGGTGACGAAATTGGCCCCGATTGCTGTGATTTAACAATGCCAAATTTGCACAGGTATGAGAGCACTGCTATGCTGACGCAAACATAACCATAAACATAAGCATAAATATAAACATAAACAACCGTAAACATAAGCATAAATATAAACATAAAAATAAACATAAACATAAGCATAAATATAAACATAAACGTAGACATAAACATAACATAAACATAAACATAAACATAAAAATAAGCATAACATAAACATAAACGTAAATATAAACATAAGCATAAACATAAATATATACATAAACATAAACATATACATAAACATAAACATAAACATAAACATAAACATTAGCATAAAAATAAACATAAACATAAACATAAACAAAGACATAAACATAAACATAAAAATATTTTGGCACGTCTATAATCTTTTTTCCCCTTTTTTCAGAGCATAAAACGTGCACAATCCAATAAAGTGACATTTATTTTGATGGATTTACCAAAAGTGATAGCGAATGTTTTTATGTACCAACAGTGACAGTGCATAACGTAACTGATCAAAAAGCTGGATCGATTATCATGTATGATTACTATAACAAAGAATCAACGGATAAATATTACTACGATATTAAAAAATAAAATGTTTTAAGTAATTATACTTCGCAATAAATTTAGTCGATATTTTCATTTCGATCTAACTATCTGTGAGAGATAGAGCCTAAGGGTGCTTACTGAGGGGTATTCTATAGGGGTATGTCTTGCTTTCTGATTGCATTTTATAGCCTGAAAAAGCGATCATCACCAGTATTCACACCTCTTTTCGTTACCACTACACGAAAGATTATTGTGGAGTAATAAGCGATCAGCAAGAAAACACAAGATACAGGCACAGGTCGTGTAAACGTGCATTCAGATTCAGCAGAAAATCGCTTAGCTCGCGTACGTAAACTTCTCACACATTTTATCATGACTTTTATATATGTGTATCGACTAGCTCTTCATAAATGGTTAGGTTCACCCTCGATATGACTTCGGCTATCAACTGTTTTCGTATGTCACGGGAGTGAGAGCATCCATCATTGTGTACAAAACAAGTGCGATATCTTATCCGTAAAATGCCTGACAGGATGTTCAAGATGGCTACTTTTAGCCTTTTGACAGGATGTTCATTATGGCGATAGAAAGAGATACAGGATGAGGTCAGCATAGTCACTTTAAAATCAGGTGATCGGTTCTAGTGGTTATTTTGACGCCTATGCTGAAGATATCACACTTAAATTATCCACAATGGCAGCCATAACCTTGCGGTGTGCAACTTCGTGGTCTCTACGACGCTTCGTGTGTCCACTGGCATCGTACACGGGTACAAGGTCAGTGCACCGTACACGTTAGATTTTACTGTCAACAATGCGGCGGTTAGTTTGGCATCATCCGTTTCACAAAATACAGGCCGACCTTCAACCACCCTTCAGCCACCACCATGTAAGATATCATCTGACTTCACCGGCCGTTTAAACTCCAACCGACGTACCCCCGTTCAGCATTGTACTGGTTATACCATATAGCAAGGGTGGCACTGTCGACTTAACAAAATCCGCCGGAAATTATCTTGACGTCGAAAGCACAAGACATAATAAGCCGTGCAAGCCCCCGTGGAGACTAAAAAGGTGATCCCTTCATGTATTAATATATGTATATCTGTAAGCATCGCTGGCTCAAATGAATCATATAACGAAAGGGAATCAGAACTACATATTTCAGTTCCGATCCTATAATCTAAGGTACTTATAAAGTGCTTAAAAGAGTTTGCTCTGTTTTTTCTTTTTTAATCATGATTCGAATCTTGAGTTGATGAAATGGGTTGGGTGTTTTTATACATTAAAACATTGGATACCCTACAAACCATCGGATGTTTGTTGGGTAAACAATAGTATAAAACTGGAAACAAATAAAATAATTTAATTACTGCCGGCAAATAAAGAAGGTGAGCCTAAAGAAAACTAATAAAAATGTTGTAAGGGATTGTAGTTTTAATTGCTTTTTTGCGTTTCTTTTTACGTACGAGGGTGGCCCGAAAAATAAGTAAATGAATAATGTTACATTAAACAAGCAAGGAAGGTAAGTTCGGATGTAACCGAACATACATACTCAGCTGAGAGCTTTGGAGACAAAGTAAGGGAAAATCACCGTGTAGGAAAATGAATTAGGGTAACCCGGGAATGTGTTTGTATGACATGGGTATCAATGCAAGGTATTAAAGAGTATTTTAAAAGGGAGTGGGCCATAGTTCTATAGGTGGACTTCTTTTCGAGAATCTCTATAAAATTAAATTATTAAATTTTTTGTTAAAATTTGACTTTTAAAATTTTTATTTTTTTAATTGGCGTGTTCGTCATCTCGATTTTGCTAATTTTTTTCAGAACACTCGGTAATAGGAGAACAATACTGCCGATTTCACATGATATCTTCAACTACTGCACAAAATTACAGCTTGCAAAACTTTTAAATACCTTCTTTAAAAGTGGCGGTGCCCACTCGCATGTACAAAATTTACTAGTTTTCCTATTCTGCGTATAGGTAAACCCACTAACCAATTTCATCGCTTAGCCATCTTTTAATGTTATCGCACTTTTTTTCGTTTTTAGAAATTTCGATATCGAAAAAGTAGGCGTTGTATAGTCCTATTTCGTTTCATTTTAAATGCGACCTGAGATGATTGCACAAACTTCATACCAAATTCATTAAGATACCTCAAAATTTATTTACGTGTTACGAACATACGGACGGACGACATGCTAAATG
>JARSSU010010384.1:0-57759 GCA_029619165.1 Eurosta solidaginis | reverse complement strand
ACAACCTCGTTGTAATTTTTTTCACGAAGGTCGCGTTAGTTACAGTAATAGACCAAGCAACTGCCGTAAAATTGTAAGTATGGAACTTCTACCAAGTGAGGATTTACAGGCCAACCTAATAAAAACTCACTGCGGTAGTTTTCTGTCAAAAATGTCTCATGCACATATAAATTGTTTAAGAGTAACCGAAATTGAATTTACTGCGTAAAAACCAGAGAACATATACATAACAATAGAGAACCGCCAACAGAACGAATAGTGAGAAGCAATAAACCATCAAATCGTGGGTAGGTAATTCACCATTGGGGAAATGTGGCATAAAATTCGTTAATTCCAACGCTAGAAAAATTTTATTTTGATATAGTAACCACAATTACACTATTTTTTACGTTTTCAATCACTTTTGTGAAACTTAAACGAAAACAGCGCGTTTTTTGCTAATATTCAGCAAGGTACCTAATATGGTGCATTACCTACCGCCAGTTTGACAATTTTTATTGCTGTCCGTCGTTGGTCCGCAAAATAGTTTACGCCTCTGGTAAAAACCTACATAATTCGATTTCTTATTTTTGTTCTGCGTGACAGTTCGGTTTGACGTTTGCACACATGTTTTACATTGTCGCAACGCACCTGTTAGGGAAAAAAAGTAGGGCTCTTGGTATTCGGTTAGTCGATTAACCGAATTATTCGAATATGTCATTAGTCGACTACTAAAAGTCGACTACCAGTATTCGAGTAGTCAAAACATTTAGACTATTCGGTTAACCGCCCATTTACGGTTAGTCGATTAACCGCACACTAGGGGTTAGTCGGTTAATGTATATTTCGGTTACAAAGGCATCACGTATAAGTAATATCTGTGATATTTGCCAATTAATTTGATTGGTTTCTTTTAAATATTCAATAAAATATATCAGGAGCTCAGAATTTTCGTGTAAGTAATTATGAACGAAATTCAATGAAAATTTTCTTTACAGCTTTGTGCAATAAAGTAGGACCCCAAATTAAAACTTATTAAATTTCGCCCATTTGATCAAAATTCGATTTATTGCAATTCCTTATGTTACTGAGCAGTTAAACACTAGTCCATTTCTCTGGTCGAGTCTCTGACGTTCAGCCACCAATTGCCTTATAATTTTGGTTGAACGTCAAAATCGAATGACTCTTGCAAAAGAAACTTTAGAAATAATTTTATTTACCTGTATGGTGATAGTTTAAAAACAAGTATGAAAATAAAATGGATAAGATATCATTGCCCTGCAACAATACTTCAAAAGGGAAATCTTCGTATAACTTTTGCAAAAATTTCTCTTTTCATTTCTCGTACTGTTTCTAATTTGTTTGAATATCTAGGAATCCAGTTTAGGGAAGAGGCAAAATATACATATGCATTAGAATTTTATTAGGCTTTGCTGGTCTAGTGTAGTTAGTCCAAGTAAAAACTCGTACTTTTTCTCCAATATCACCCTACGTTTCGCCAAGCTCCTTGGCATCCTCAGGGGTATAATCTTTATTTTAAACAAAAATAACAAAAAACCAAACAAAAACAAACAGAAAATCAATTTTTGAAAACACATAAATCACTATAAAAACATTGGTGACAAACTTACATAAAAAGTATTAAATTAACGTGTAAACATCACACAACATAAAACAACAAACACTTAAAACTAAAAACATCCATCAGTACCATGGTCATTGGGTACTTTTGTCATACTAAAATGTCATAAACAAGCCAAATAGCTAGCAGCAATAAACTTGGTGTCTTCTTTTCTGTTCATCGTTCTCTCCCTTCTTTGTAATATGTGTAAGCTTTCCAACGTGTATCTCGTCTTTTCTCTCTTCTCCACGTCTATTATTGTTGCATTTTTTAGATCAGGTGTATGTCCGTGTGTTAGTGCGTGTTGAGCAAGTGCAGTGCTGTTCTTCTTCTTTCTTATATCGGCGTCGTGCTCTGCCAGTCGGGTTCCTAGTGCCCGTTTCGTTGTTCCAACGTAGATTTTGTTGCAGTTCTCGTTGTCTCCACCTTTGCATGGAATTTGGTAAACCACGTTGTTTTGTTGGTGTGGTTCTATACGGCTTTTTGTACGTGTAAAAATGGTAGAGAGTGTGCAGTTCGATTTGTATGCGAGAGATATGTTCGGTTTTTGTTTTTTCATGTCTTGATTGAAGTTTTCCGTAAGCTTCGGAAATGTATGTGACACTGTGGTATTGCTTTGTCTCCCTTGTGTTGTTAGTTGATGTTATTTCTTGCGCTCTGTTTACTTCTAATAATTTGTGTTGTATTAGGGATGTAATTAAGTGGCTCGGGTAATTATTGTTTATTAGTATGCTGTATATTTTTGTTTTATTTTTTCCCCAGAACTGTTTGTGGCTTAACGTAAATATTTTGTGTATGAGGCTTTTTGCTGTATTTACTTTGTATTTTGTGGGCTGCGAGGATAGAAAGTTTATTATTCTGCCGGAGGATATGGATTTAGAATACCAGTCCAGCACTATTTCGTTGTTTTTCCTGTGAATAAGGACATCCAAAAACGGGATCATCAAATTCTCTTCTTTCTGCATCGTAAATTTCAGTTTGTTGTGGTATCTGTTCAATGTGTTTAGAATTATGTCTAAGTCGTTTCGTTTGACGATCGCAAAAACATCGTCCACGTACTTTACTATAAACTTCAGTTGTATGTTGTGGGTTTGCTTCAGTTCGGAGATGGTGTTGTCCAGCAAATCGTCCATTATAATGTCTGCTATGGTCGGGGAGAGTGGGTTTCCCATTGGCATTCCGAAACTTTGTGTGAAAATTTGGTCATCATACATGAAGTAGTTGTTGTCGTTCAGGCAGAAGTTTAAAATTTTAAGGAACTTGTTTTTTGGTATCATTGAGTGTATTTTGCTGAATTTGGTCATTATTGTTTTGATGGCTAAGTATATTGGTATGTTGGTGAACAACGATACCACATCGAATGAGACCAGTATATCTTCTTCTGATAGTTTCATGTTATCCAGTCTTTCTTTGAGTCTGTAGGAGTTCTTTATGTTGTATTCGTCTGACGTTAAGTTAGTTAGTATCTTCCCAATGTATTTTGATAGACCATAACATGGAACGCCGACAGATGACGCAATGGGACGTAAGGGAATATCCGTTTTGTGGATCTTAGGCAGACCGTAGAGTCTAGGTGCTGTGGCCGCGGTGCAAGTTAGTTGCCTTTTTTCTTTGAAATCTATTATTTTGTTTTTTGTAAAGTTCGTCGACTAGGTTGTTGTTTTGTTTTTGTAGTGCGTTTGTGGGGTCAGTCCTCGCTTTTTTATACGTATTTTTGTCTTCAAGTAGCCTGTTCATTTTTTCGTTGTAGTAAGTTCTATACATTGCCACTGTCTTGTTCCCTTTGTCTGAGTCCGTCACAATTATGTCTTTGTGCTTCTTTAAAAATTCTGTAGTTTTTCTGTATGCTTCTAAGATGAATTTGTCCGTTGGGTTATGCTTGGTATGTCGTTTGAATTGCATTATTCTGCTGCTGAGTTTGGTTCTCTCAATTTCTCTTTCTCTTTCATCTTCTATTTGTTGTATAACCTGTTCCATCTCAGCTATTGTCTTAAGAGGTTTGAAGCTGGAATTTGTTGTGGGTAAGGTAAATTTTTTACCAAGAGAGAGTAGCCATTTTACTTCCTCGGGAAAATGAATTTCAGTTTTGTTTACAAACCAGTCATTGTTCACTCTTATGCCCAGTTTTTTTAGATGTGTTTGTTTTAGTCTTTCCAGCTTTGTTGATTGTGTTGTTTGTCTCTCGATAGCAACCCGTTGGTTCAGTAGTGTTTGATTTTGTATGACGGAGTTGTAATCAAATTCACTCAGACTGCGTTTCAGTCGTTGCTCTGCATGCAAAACTTGGTCTTTTGTCGTTTTTATGTCGATGTTTGTTTGTGTAATCTCTATGTTCATTAATTTCTTAAGGAATAGCCGCTTTTCTTTTTCTAGGAGCCCGTTTATATTGTTTGAATTTGTTTTTATGGTTATTTTCTTTGTAGAGTTTGTCAAGTGGTCGGGTAATATGTCATATTTCCTACATTCTAATAGGAAATTGAGTTGCGATGTTTGTTGGGTTAGTTTTTGTTTTTGTTTGCTGTGATGTTTTAGCATTGTACAAATCTCTTCTCCATATTTGTACTTCATGTGTTTGTAGAAGTTCTTCATGGTTTTGTTATTCCTTTTGTTGTTGTAATGGAATAATAGATGTAAGCTTTTTATCGGCAGGCCTTCCGAAAAGGTTAAATTTATTAATAATTTGCTGACCAGTATGCATGTATATCCTACCTTCTTAATTTCATTTTCGTACAAAGCAGCATTCTTCTCCCTGTATTATCGTCATACACGTTTCAATTATAATTTGAAGAGCTGGTAATATTGTAAACGAACTCACATACAATTACAAACGCTGCTTTTCTTACTCTAGATCCTAAGGATTGCCTCGCGACATATGGTATATTAGTACAGATTTTATTCCTTTAATTATTTTATAATAATCTTTTAAAACGTTATCTGTAGCAGCAGGAGCAAGGGGATATAAAACTAAACCGCTGTAAAATAATCAACATACAAAAACAGAAACAAGTTGAACGTACATAGGGTCAAAGCATATATTGTTTTTTCGCACAATGCTGTAGAATTCAAATGACACGAAAAAAAGCCTTGTATTCAGGAAAATATATTAGGAGCACAGAAATAAAATGTAGGTAATTCTGTATATAAAAATATGAAATCAAATTTCAAATGTCTGACAAATATTGGTTTGTATGTGCATACATATATACGGGCGTTTTATGAATGGGGGGAGGAGGGTTGTGGCAGCTGGTGGCCCTTTCTGAATAGTGCGACGATAGGTATATCTTAAAAACTTGCGCCTCATTTAAAGTTTATTAATCTATGCATAAATTTCCTTACATATAAAATCTAATTCAATTAATAAAACATATATATTTATATAAGTTCATTCCCCTTTATATAACCTCTGTTTTGATACAAGAAAGTAAGAAGATTTATATTTCTTGGTAACAAACAACTTCTACGTTGTGAGACAATGTTCCCAGCAATGGAAAACTTTCGCTCGGACTCAGCCGAAGTGGCTGGTATACACAGGTAGCGCTTAGCAATGTTGAAAATATCGAGATAAATTTCGCTATGGGATTTCCACCACAATATGGGATCGATGTTGTGACCAACTTGTGGTTCTGCAATGTATAAATCCATTTGCGATTTTCAGGTCTATTCAGTTTATTTCAGACTCAAATAGGAAGTCAAGATCAGTATTTTTTTCTGTGGCCACCGTGTCATCCACAGAAGTTCCATCTTTTAAATTACTTCTAACAAAATCATGGACTTTCATTTTTGTTTCTGTGTTTTCATATTGCAAACTTTTGTATCTTGGATCTAAAAAAATGGATACAATAGCAACTGAAATGTTACTGCTAACATTGTCCATATCAAATCGTTTCAAAAGAGATCTCTTAGCACTTTCTTTAAATACATTTTCGTTTGTGTGTTCATTAAGTGCAGGACACATATGATTTTCAATTAGGCGATTTATTAACGGACGGACCAAAACAATGTTACCGACTTTGCACTGCACAATACAGTTGTGGCCTTTTAGAAAGGCAGCAAGAGCTTCACTACTGTTGCCATCCCACTCCATTCAGTTTCGCTTAACTCGAACTTAAGCTCGTCGCACGGTTTTGTGATGGTTCTGTTAAAACTAAACATATAGCATTTCGGTTCAAAAGCAAACTTTCACGCATATGAAGCTTAGAATTCCAACGAATTTCACATGACTGAACTAAGCAATTTTCCTTAATGCAAAGTTGTACTTGGCGTGTTGAAAGCGTAGACTTGGCTACATTTGATCGATGGAAGAATGATGCTATATTTTTTCCTTTTGCGCATAAGTTGGCATAATCCGAAACAGATCCAAGTGCATCTTTGACCACAAGCTGCAAAATATGAGCACTACACTTAACACTATCTGGTATATTTAAAAGTTTTTTTGCAGTCGCATTCATCACGCTTGCACTATCATGAGTTATCGCTTGTATTTTTCTATATATATTCCAGTCCTCTTATCAGGTCTCGACAGTTGCAGCAATATTTTCAGCATTTGGCCTTCCTGAATAGAAACTCAGATTAAACAAGTAAGGATGGCTAAGTTCGGCCGAAGCCGAACATTATATACCTTGCTTTATATATATATATTATATTAGGAATACATTAAAGGATAAATATTGAGAAATGTAGCACTTCCTCGAGTCAATGCGGAAAAAAAGGATTTACATAAACCCTTTGGTATCAAAGCGACAAAGCATTCCATTGTTACTTAAGGTGGATTCACATCAACGTTTAAGATAACACGCTATCAGTTGCGAAGTGCAGTATAATTGTTAACTACTCTCAAAATAGTCTAATAAAGACAATTGTGCAATACGGAATATTGGAGTGCTTTATTCAACAATTTAGCGATACGTTAGTAGAAGATTGCAAATAGGAGGAATTTCACTAAATTCGTTCCAATATTATTTGGCTGACTACGCCCATGCTTGTATTATTAAAGGTATAGAATTTTCATGTTGCCATATTACACATAGTAAAAAATTAATTGTAGTATTTCGGGATCGACATTTTATCACAATTCAGACTTTGAACCCAGGACTTTGGTGTGTTAAGCGAACAACGCCACGCCACCATAAAAAATAATATATCTTCCAAAAACTTGTTGCCGAATAATTCTTTATCTACGAATAATACTTTAACACATATTTGCAGTTTGCCAATAAATAACATTTTACTCATTGCAAAAATAAGGAGTACAAATTTTCTCTGGGAGACAACAATTTATGATTAAGTTGCATTTTACGGCCTTATTCCGAAGGTTACTAGAGTGTAACACCATTAATCTAATCTGATAGCAACATTCTTTTAATCGGTTACGCAAATGACAAGCAACGTCTAGTATTCGGATTGCGGATAATAACGCTACCAGGTGTTATCGTCTTGTTAACACGCAAAATTACACGTATTTGCTAAATATTTGTTTAAACAAAATGACAAAAAAAAACGGAATCCATGTTAATGTGCAAGAATTTCTAAACAATATTAATAATTTCTAACATAAAATTTAGTTCACATTTTCATTTTATTCTCACTTGCGCATTGTTGTGAACTGATAACGATTTTCGGTTTCATAATATTCCGATAACAGAGACTAGGCGGGTTAGGGGGTCAGAATATACCCGCGGTATGCCTGTCGTAAGGGGCGACTAAAATACCAGATTCAAGGGGTTGTGTAGCGCAACCCTTTCAGGTTGCCAGCGCAATATATAGCTTCTCCAAACCCAATTGTCAGCCTCACCTGTCCGTGGCGAATCCTGTTTCATTAACAGCCGAGGCTCTGGCGACCCCGAAATTGATTTTTATTAAAATTTTTAGAATTATTGATTATTTTTAATTTTATTTAATAATTAATTAGGGGTTGATTATTAGTTATTTATTTATTTATTAAATTTTAGAATTATTGATCATTTTCGTAAAGTTTATATTTTTATTATTAAATGAATTTATGATGATCGGGTTTGGTACCGAAACGTACCGGATGCATTGCTCTGTAAAAACTTTTTAACGCAACAAGTACCCTACACAACTTTTATTAACATGAACGAGTGCTGAGTTCTGAAATATTCGCAAGGGCAAATTACTTATTCTGAATTCTTCAAAACGTTCACGCACTGCTGTCAATTGAGTCCATTTCAAACAAAAAAGTACGAATAGCTTGTGAAATACATATGTATGAACATATTGTCACGGATATTAACATCACTAAGTTATACCATCACTAAGGCGATGCCAAGGCCACGATAAGCAGTATTTACGTTAATAATCAAATCAAGTATACACATATATAAGGCAGCCCAGAGAGATGTCACACACAGATGCATTTACTTATACGCCTATGTATGCGCGAGAGACTGTAAACTACAAACATTCACATCAATAATTCAATCATTATGTATCTACACAAACGAATAAATAATTGCGTCTACACATATGTACGTATACGAGCAGCGGAGCGGCAATGCACAAATTCATGCATATATCTTATCTGAGTTGTCACAAGAGAGAGCAATAATTTGTGCACGTAGTTGTGGCTGGCGATTTTGTAGCCGAAACTAACTAGTAAATTCTGGAAATCGAAGAGCCTAGAAGTATGCAGCGTAAACTATAAAAGCGGGGCAGGCGAGTAAGAAGTAATTCAGTTGAGTTGAGCTATCAATCAGTTTGATTAAGCACGCGATCTGGCGGCCAATAGTAGAGTTTCATTTGAGTTATCAATCAGTTTGGTTATTAAGCCAGCGAGTAGCAAAGTATAAATGTTATTGTGAAGTACTTTAATAAAGGCCATTTTTCCATTATTCAATATTGGAGTTATTTATTCAACAGTTTAGCGATGCGAACTTAGCAGAGGGTTGCAAATAAAAGGATTTGCAGCAAATTCGTTACAATATATTAGCTGTTTTAAATTACTATTTAACGTATCATTTAAATTGTTGCGAAAAGCGAAGTAATAGCAAAGATATTAGACAAAAGAAAATATTCACGTTCACGTTCGCAAAGGGGTGTATGGAAGGATTTGGTAAAATAAAAATACATTCTTAAAAGGCTCATATCTCATACATACATAGAGAGTATGTGAATGGGTAGCAATTTTCTATGGTGATAAGTCTTTTTACTATGGTAAGCATTTTTCCCAAAAGTTAACGGCAAGAACACGAAATTATATACACCTCATGCCTTTCAAAAATTTCCTTTCCAACGTAGTTTGCCACTGATTGATACAAGCTCATACGGGCTTGAAATGCCTTTATGTTACATATTTCTGGGCCACAAGAGTTAGAGTTCCTAAAACTTTATAACAGCTAACTTATATTAATAGACATATGTTTTGCCTTTTGCAAATGCTGACCCATGGCTTGTTTTGCTTGCTTTAATTATATATATTTAGTGGAAAAAAGCTATCAAAAAAGTATTTATGTATGTAAAAACTTTCTTTCTGGTAGCCATATTTTTGAAAAAATAAATTTTGGTTGAAGCAAAATCCATATGTTGCTTACATAATATTTATTTAAAAGTTTTTTCATATCCACTTACAAGAAATTTTGTGCTCCTGATACCTATAAAAGAAGATATGGAAAATACAGTATGCTGCATATTGTTACCATGCAGAATATGTATCAGGAGCGCAAAATTTCTAAAAAGTGATTGTGAAAAAATTTTAAATGAAGTATTCGGTTAATGGTAACCGATTATGTGCCAAAAGTCGACTAGTCGCAGCAAAGCGAGAAAATACAGTATGCTGCATATTGTTACCATGCAGAATATGTATCAGGAGCGCAAAATTTCTAAAAAGTGATTGTGAAAAAATTTCAAATGAAATATTCGGTTAATGGTAACCGATTATGTGCCAAAAGTCGACTAGTCGCAGCAAAGCGAGTAGTCGGTTAATCGCTGCTAGACGGTTAACCGAATATCTATATTCGGTTAAAAACCGTGCAAACGGTTACAACCGGTTAGTCGGTTAACCGACTAGTCGAATAAGTCGACTTTTTTCAAGAACCCTACAAAAAAGGCGTTTATATGCGTGCGCTACGCGAACGCAAAGCGTTTTTATTAGGTTGGTATGTTACCTTTTGGTTTTTTTTTCATTTTTTTCTTCCATTTTTGGAAAATTCCTAGATACACATCCAAGTTTTGTAGAAGTCCAAATTCCCAAGGATTCTGAGCCGCTTCGGGTCACGGCAGAGGTCCGTTGTTAAGATCAACGTAGAGTCTCCATTTCTTGCTGCGCCCAGAATGGGGTGATACAGCATGCGGTGCTGGAGGCTATGAAAGGGAGGAATGGATGCGCTGCGTAACCCATGACCGTGGGATTGTTTGGAAATGCGACCGTATGGTATGCCCAATTCTATCATAGCTACCGGATCGTTTTGTAGCTCTGGCGACCGCACCTGTTTCATACGCTATGCTACCCGTTCTTACGCCTCATCGCCCAATTCAATGTGCACATGAACTTTTACCCCTATCGTTACCCCTATCGTTGCCCGAAGCGCTACACGTCGGAAAGCTTGTTCTCCCTGCATACAGCGTCTTCATTAAAGCCAATTTTAATAATGCTTTTCAGGACTGCCGCTGTTAATTGGTTAATATGTAGCAAATTAGTTTCAGCTAATTGAGCCGTTTATAAGTCATTCATTTCATGTCGTTTAAGTTCAGGGGTAATTTGTTGGTATCTCTCCTCGCCTCCTGTTTGTTAGAGTCCAATAGCCAAAAGATGCAATTCTCATTATTAGTATATAATTGTAGAACCATCTATATATGCCTTCCTTCAGAAATAACAATGCGTTTAAGACCACGAGTTGGAAATGACTTATACCACAATAAAGGGCTCAATTAATAATATATATAAATCATAAATTTGTTTGCTTTACAGGTGTTCATTAGATGCGCTGTGACCGAACGGCTGTATCGGTTGAGAAGGAGGTAGGTAGTGATTGGCAGGATTGTTAATAGGAGGCTGTTATGCTCTTACAATCTGCCTTCTCGTTGGGAAGTAGGTTTAGTTTGACCAACGGGCCTCTTACCTGAACCTTTTTCGTAATAAGGTCAACGACGCGTACCCAGCTATCATCTCCGCGATGTACCTTGACTACTCTATCGAGCCTCCATTCGTTCGTGAATAAGTTGCCTTCTTTTATGACAACCAGATCCAGAACCCACCTTCCTGTTGGAAGGTTTCTCCATCATGCTTTTATGAAGTTTGGGAAGGTATTCTGGTTAAGGCAAAAAAAAGTCGTTTATGTGCGTGCCTTACAAAATCGCAAATGTAACTGAAATATGTATATTCCCGAAAACGAGAAATAAACGTTTGTTTGGTTTTGTGTGGAAACAAAATCGGCATCTAGTTTAGTCTAACTATAGAAAAGAAAAAATTTAAACAGAGTCAATTCGCTAAAAAATTCAAAGAAAATAATGTATAGCTTGCGATTTCTTCTCGAACACAAGCGAGATTTTCGAGACCCGAGAAATCGAGAACTCGACTTCTCGCGAGATGCTCGTGTCTCGAAGTACTCGCAAATCTCGCGAGCTTCTCGACATTCTTAAATAATCGCTGTATGGACAGTATTTTTAAACTTGGTTTTTTTTTACTTTTGACTTTTTTGTTGATTATATTGCTTCAATGACATTTAACTCAAAACATATTTATTATACATATAATTTTGTTCGCAATATTTTAATTTTCGACGAGACACCAAGAACACGGCTTCTCGCGAGATTTTCGAATCTCGAATTACTCATAAAGCTCACGAGATTATCGAATCTCAAATTACTCGCGATCTTCTCGACTTTCAATTCAGTCGCTGCACTGGCAATATTCTATACATTTCGGGGTTTTTTACTCGTGGTTTTGCGGACATTTTGGCTTGTGCTCCAGAAGAAATCGTAAGCTCTATATAAAACAGCCAATGAATTGATTAAGTTGAATATCGAGGAGCTCGCGAGCCTTACGAGTAATTCGAGATTCGAGAATCTCGCGGGAAGGCGAGACTCGCGAGGAATCTCTTCTCGAACTTGTTCGAGAAATCGTAAGCTCTAAAATAATGTTTACTTTACATTAATTTTCTTTGTGAAAGCGGCCGGTATTTTCGTTTTGGAAATTACTGAATTTTTAAATTGGGTGTACAATTTTTGTTTTAATTGTTTATTTTATTTTTTTGTTACTTTAAAATACCAATGTTTTCAGTTGTGTAAATGTTTTTTTTTAATTGTAGCTTTGTATACATAATTTGCATAACGGAACAACAATGTATGTGAACACAAGAATAGTACTTTTATTTGATTAAATTTTTTCGTAGATGTTTTATTTACTTTTGTTTTGCAAATAAGCCTGAGGCACAAATAAGAAAGATCTTTTCACATACAAGTCTAATTTTCTTCTTATTCCTAATACAAACTTATATCTAAAAAAAATTAACAATAACAATAATTTTTTTTTAAGTGTAATTGTTGTAAGCGACTAAAGACTTTTATGTAGGTTTTGAAAATTAAAATTTGGTTAGTTCTTACATTTACTTTTTGTTATACTTTGTAGGAATTATTTTTGAAATACAATCGGATAATAGACTAAAGTGGGCATGTGATGATCTTAAAATGAGAAGCGCTGCACCAAGAAATTCATTTTTAGAGTTTACTCTAAATGTATTCTTAGGCTATTTGGTGTTTCCTTAATTCCTTTTATATGCACCTGATGTTGTATTAAATTTTTATTTTATTTATTTCATTATATGAACATTGACCAAAATTTTACCAAATAGAACTAAAAGAAAAGAGATCTTATAAAATTATTATCTTTTTAGCGTTTTAGGAAATTAGTTGCAAGTAATTCTTTTTATTAATTATTGAATTTTATATATTGCAGTTTTAACAATTTAATCCGATGTTAGATTTTGATAAAATTTGTAGAAAATAATTACTTGACTCGTTAATGGAGATATCCGTATATAAGTATGAGTAAATAAATTACTACATTCTTAGTATATTTATTTATTTGCAAGTGGAAATCCAAGATTCCATAAAGATAACATAAGGGCAGTTCACGATATTGCATCATTACATAGTAAATTCTTATTATGTACCATCCGGAATGCCACAACAAAATACATGCTGTAACGTATTTTGGGAATCCTGATTATTTTGCACCTTCTAACTTTAAAAAATATTCAAAGTGGCCAAACGGTTTGAAGCGAGCAGGTTTTCGAGGTAAACGAATGCAGTATAAGTTTATTTTGCTAAGTTTAATCTTGCTACTTTGGTCATTCTGACAATGGCAATTCTATACCGGGAGTTATTCACTACTTGGAAAGTAGTTATTGTACTCGATACAAGCTGTTCAAACGTTTAAACCGAAACGAAAAAAGTTTAAATTTCACAATTTGTTTCAAATGAAATGTATTAGTTTTTAAAATATTGTGACGAATATTAGCATCACTAAGCTACTACTAAATAAATGCACAACAACAATACAGCAGCCACTCTTATGTAGAAGACGACGAGAGATATAATACACACATAGATATTGTCACGGATATTAACATCACTAAGTTATACCATCACTAAGGCGATGCCAAGGCCACGATAAGCAGTATTTACGTCAATAATCAAATCATGTATACACATATATAAGGCAGCCGAAAGATGTCACACACAGATGCATTTACTTATACGCCTATGTATGCGCGAGAGACTGTAAACTACAAACATTCACATCAATAATTCAGTCATTATGTATCTACATAAACGAATAAATAATTGCGTCTACACATATGTACGTATACGAGCAGCGGAGCGGCAATGCACAAACACATGCATATATCTTATCTGAGTTGTCACAAGAGATAATTTGTGCACGTTGTTGTGGCTGGCGATTTTGTAGCCGAAAATAACTAGTAAGTTCTGGAAATCGAAGAGCCTAGAAGTATGCAGCGTAAACTATAAAAGCGGGGCAGGCGAGTAAGAAGTAATTCAGTTTGAGTTGAGCTATCAATCAGTTTGATTAAGCAGGCGATCTGGCGGCCAATAGTAGAGTTTCATTTGAGTTATCAATCAGTTTGGTTATTAAGCCAGCGAGTAGCAAAGTATAAATGTTATTGTGAAGTACTTTAATAAAGGCCATTTTTCCATTATTCAATATTGGAGTTATTTATTCAACAGTTTTGTGATTCGAACTTAGCAGAGGATTGCAAATAAGAGGATTTGCAGTAAATTCATTACAATATGTAGTCGTCAGCCGAAGTACACACGCATATGGCTATGGGAGAGGCGTGGACTACAGATATACATGTGTATAGTTGGTAACTAACCACGAATGAGCTACAATTGTGCGAGAAATTACTAGAACTTAGGAGAAATATGCGAACGAAGCAACGGAGAGTATAAAAGCAGCGCAAGCTGAGTAATCAGTAAACAGTTTTGATTTAAGCACACTATTGGTTGTGAGGTATAATTGTGAAGTACTAAAGTAATCTGAATAAAGACCAGTTTGCAATACTGAATATTGGAGTGATTTATTCAACAGTTTAGCGATTCGAACGTTAGCAGAAGGTTTGAAATAAGCGGAATTTCCCTAAATTCGTTACAACATGTAATAATTATATTTTGAAGAAAGTCGTGCAAAAGAGAAGGTGCACGGGAGGTAGTTATTTTCCCATATATTCTTAACTTATATGCAAAGGCAAAAGGCTATTTGACGTCATAAAAAGTCAATGTTTCAAAAAACTTGTTAAGATTTTGTGTCCTTCATACACTATTCACTGCGTTGACACCCTAAAGTGTAGATTTGGTGATTTTTACAGAGTAAAAAGAATGTTACGAATATTAGCAACACTAAGGGGTACTGCCATCTCCAGGCCGATGCTAAGCAGTGACGTGAATTCACATCAATAATTTAATCATTATGTATCTACATAAACGAATCAATAATTGCGTCTACACATATGTACGTATACGAGCAGCGGAGAACCAATGCACAAACACATGCATATATCTTATCTGAGTTGTCACAAGAGAGGGCAATAATTTGTACAAGTATTACTCAAATGAGAAGTTATAAACGTAGTTGTGGCTGGCGATTTTGTAGCTGAAACTAACTAGTAAGTTCTGGAATGGAAAAGCCTGGAAGTATGCAATGAGAAATCAAAAAGTATAAAAGGCGCGACAGTAGAGGCGAAGGGAGAGTTTCATTTGAGCTATCAATCAGTTTGGTTATTAAGCAAGCTATTCGTTGCAAATATTAAATATTGGAGTTATTTATTCAACAGTTTAGTGATTCGAACTTAGCAGAGGGTTGCAAATAAGAGGATTTGCAAGCAAATTCGTTACAATATTGTTTGTGAACTTGATATTGTTGCATAAATTTTTTTAACCATGATAAAATTATTAGACGATAAAACCATTCTCTCCTTTTAGTGGCTATAGGTAATGATTTTTTGATTTTTAAGAAAATATTTTTAAATCACTCTCATAAACTTTGTGGAAATGCCAAACCAAAGAAAACGCAAAAAGAAATGTTGGTTTGACATTTTTCACTTTTTTTAAAAGCCAAACAAATAAAATGTTTATGAAATTAGCGAAAAATTTTTTCCAAAAGTTTTGAAATCGGTTATTATGTATATGGCAAAAAAATGAGCTGCCAATATAGTGGATGACTCAACACGTCCTATTTTTGCAAAGGGACAAACATCAAGTTTTTTGCCTTCCCAAAAATTCCCAACATAAGACGCAAATAGAGAGAATCTTGCGGTGTAGTGGAAAAGAAACTACTCAAATATGCATTTGTATGTTCCGTTCATTTTTCAAAAGACGACTTCATTTTTTGCCACAAAAAAATGATGCTTTGTAAAAGCGCAGTACCTTTAAAGTAATTAATTTCTACTTTCTATGTGTTAAGGTAAACAATAATTATCCTTTACAGTCTAAAATTACAGCTAGAAAGCACTGATGAAGCAGAAAATAATGGGGATTATAGGCAATATTATATTAATAATACTACTATTCTATATTACCCCAGACACACGCCAAGCGTTGGAGCTTGGTGAGAGATTTCTGTATGACGATGAACCTTGTAGTTCAAAGCAACCTGTGTCTCCAAAATTACGAATGAATATACCGTATCAGTTGCTAAACAATTCGAGTTAGTATACATACTGAGTACGATTAAATAAAATTTAGTAACAAGGTTTATCTATTGAATAGTGTTGAGGTGTAACATAGAACGATACCTCATACTATTAAATACAACTCTGCTATGTATACTACCATATATATTCTGTCAAATAAAATGAAATTTGTATACTCTCTCTTCCGGTTTGTACTACCATTAAACGTGTCGTGTTTTTATTCACTGCCTGAAATATTTAACTTTACTACAAATAGACCATTAAATGTTGAAAGCACATGCATTAGAAAAATAGTTGCAAAGAGTAAACGAGGTTAATGCAGTTATGAATTTGCAAATTGTGAAGCTCCCCTAACGCCACTATACGACGTTACAGACGTATCGTCCGTAATATGCATATATGTATGCTGCAGGGCCAAAATGCTAGAAGCTACTACGTAAGAAATGCTACCCCTTTCCTTCTCCCTCCACACTGAGACGGTGGGCCTCTAAATTAAACGTTGAACACGGTATTCAAGTGGAAACATTGGCGCATATGCACGCACTGGACTCGGACTAAGGAGACAAACTATGCGTGTTATCATTCGATGAAATGAAAGGCCGTGGAGAGTGGTTCTTCGACGGAAAACAGGAAGGACTATACCTCCGAAAAATTAAGTGCAATGGCAAAAGGGTTATGACGCAAGTGGAAGCAACCTATTTTTTATGATTTTGACACAAAATTGGCACCGGCTCTTACGAAAGAGATAATAAAGAAATTATACGAAATCGGGTTCACAGTGGTTGCAGTTGTCAGCGATATTGGTCCGAAAAACCAGACTTGTTGGTAAGAAATGAAAGTTAGTGAAGACCGGTGTTAATTTTGTTCATCCCTCTAACGAAAAATAAAGTTTACATTTTTTCGGACCCCCTCACTTAATAAAGCTTTTGCGGAACCATTTTGCTGATGGTGGCTTACAATATGAAGATACATTTTTAAGCAAATATATCATCCAGGAATGGATAACATTGTGCGACTCGGATCTTAAAAAATAAATGTGAGGCGCGATAGCCTCCGAAGAGATCTAACGCCGAGCTTCTCTTCCAATTTGCGTCGTGCTCCTCTTGATTTTCCCTACAAATTGGCCGGACAGGACCTACATGTTTTATGCCGACGCCGAACGGCATCTGCAAGGTAGATGAGTTTTCACTTGAAGTTTTTCATGGCCGAAATACACCCGGAGCGCTTGCCAAACACTGCCGAGGGGCGACCCCGCTTAGAAAAATTTTCTTCTAATTGAAAAACCTTATTTCTAAAATTTTGATGTTGCTTTGCCCGGGGTGTGAACCCAGGGCATAAGGTGTGGTAGGCGGAGCACGCTACCATCACACCACGGTGACCGCCAACTCGAATCTTACCATAACTAAAAGTGTATCTATTGAAATGCTCAATGTGAAAAGAGCAGGTACATATGTTAGCTGAATTCATAGAGATCCTAACCAACAGATTTTAAAGTGTTAGAACCAATAAGAGGTATGCCAACTTTAAAAACCATATCTGCATATAGCAAATAATATGTTTTCCGCTTATCCTGTATAATTTTATATTTGTTGTTTAGGTCCTTTGTGAACAAATGTTGTGCATACATTCTGGGAGAAAACTCTGCGTACATATGATAATGACAATTTGATTTTTGTATGTAATTAAGCGAGATTTATGGAGCTCGGTAGAGGTAAAATAGGTAGGAGAGAAAAATAATGGAGAAAGCAAGATGGGGGATATTAACACACAAATTCTATTGAACCCGCTTCACAGGCTAAAAACGAATTTACATAGCAGGTAAGCTAGCATTCATATAAAAAGATTGTGTTAGGATCCTTAATGTATGGAAGCAACGCCTTCTGGGAATTTCACGAAGTATAAGATGATACTAATAAACTAGATGGCGAAAGATACCGTAAAAGTGGGTAGTCGTCCTGATTCGTAATACGAAAATCGTTTGCTATTTGAAAAACGACCGTACGGAGATTTCGCCCCTTTGTATACTTATAAATATGTATTACGTTCTTAAACCGTTACATTTTTAGAACGAAAAAAAGTACTCTATCCCACAAAGTTGTTTTCACACACTACAACCAGCGCTCTCGTTAGAGCTGCTCAACATGGGCTTTGTAGCAACGCTAATAAATTTATAAAAAAATGCTCCGGGTTTTTTTAAATTGTCAACCATTGGTTTGACGCATAAACCTGCTTTTGCATGTATGTCTCTAGGTCGCAATGAGGAAGTAATGAGTAGTCGGGCTAATGTCAAGAAGGCAGATGATGAAGTTTTAACTAGCTTCGAAAACGACTAAGCTTTTTCAACTCAACATATTTTTGAGGAGATGCTCAAAGATGTGAATAGCGGTAAAACTTAAACTTAACGCCAAAGCCTCTTACCGACTAAATGCAACTTTTTGTAGTTGGACAGCTGTGCATTTAGTCCATAGGTAGCTCTAAAAACATTTCCCTTTGTAAAATTTTGTTGAATTCTTTTTATTTATTTAAAATATAGTTTATATAAAAATTAGATTACCGAGGAACAAGGAATGGAGGAATTCGAAGATTGTATGCAAAACTTAAATGATATTGAATACGACGGTTTAGAAAATTTCGGTGGCTACCTCATATCTAAGCTGAAACTGGCCGGCGCTGGTGGAAG
This sequence comes from Eurosta solidaginis, assembly GCA_029619165.1. Lineage (NCBI taxonomy): Eukaryota > Metazoa > Arthropoda > Insecta > Diptera > Tephritidae > Eurosta > Eurosta solidaginis. The sequence goes on along the minus strand of JARSSU010010384.1, from coordinate 39,314 downwards.
AACAGACACGGGAACGGAATCGAACTTTACTTATGTAAACTTGTTGCGAGAAGGTGTCCTTTTCAACTTTTAAAAATATTAACCCGATTTCATGAATGTCCTAGTAAAACTTAATAACGTATTTTAAGATACAGCGGCGACTCCTTAAACATGAGTGATAATTGTTTAAAAAATCTTTTAAAAATGTCGGAAAGTGTGGGCGTAGCCGAATAAGTAAAAAAACAGGTTTTTTGTTGGGAGTACTTTTTTAAATTAAGACACTTGAATAGAAAAGAAAGAGAGATAAAAAGAAAGGCTGAGCTCAGGCCAAGGGGTCACTGCTGGCGGACAGTGACCGGCCTATTAATCAGGTTAGATGCGAACATCAAATAAGCAGCCCTCGACAAAGAGCGGCTGGTGGGGAGGGTTTGGCTTAAAAGGCCTAAAGCACCCTGAGAACCTCCAGTGACAGGGCGAGTAGATGCCGTCCCGAAGTAAGTGAAGTAAATTTAACGTGATTGTCACATTAAGACTGAGCACAGTAAGGTCTTAATTAAGGTATACTGGAATCGACATATTTGGATATGTTTGTTAACGGCTTGACACACCGTCGAAAGGACTTTCCGGTTAATGTCCCATTCGCCTCCGTCCCGTTAAAACCTTGGCAGGCCTTGGGGTACCTTCAAAGTCCATCATCATTAAGTTGGTGATGTCAGATCTGGCTCTGAAAGCAGTCTTCCTGGGGGACTGCGTCAACCTTCACGTGGCTTCCCTGCCGTCGCATACACAACCACGGGATCTATATAGGTAACTGCACACTCGTACCAAGATAGCGGCTCAAGTGGGGACCCAATTAAATAGATGATGAACAACAACAATAATAAAATAAAAAACCAAACATGGGAGAAAGAAATGGCGTTCAATCCATTCGTAGGAAGGAAGCTACCTCGCTCTCCAGAAGGGAGTGGCCCATCGGCTGGGGGCCTTAAGAATACGTCGCAAATGTTAACGAAACCCAAAGGAGCGGAGGCCGAAAGCAAGCAAGGAGCGTGGTCGTCGGCTGCTACACCGAAACTAAGCAAAAAGAGCTCTGGCAGCAAGGCTCAAACAGGCAAACCAACATTAGGTGAGCTAATTAAGCAGGCGTCAGCTGCGTTAAATCAGCAAAAACGAGAAAAAAGATGGCCAAGCTAGGCAAGGCGATTGAGGACTTGCTGCAGTTCTTCATAGGGCGTAATAATATACAAGCGGAAATCAAGCACTTGGCCTCCGTAATAAAAGTGCTGTACATCGAGTCAGCTCTAGAGGTAAAGAATTCAGAACATAAATTGAGTGCAAGCGAAAGTGCCAAGGTACCGATAACAAATCCCCAGGACCCGATGGAGTACCAAACATAGCCCTTAAAGCCGCGATCACAACTAAAAATAAAAAATGTAAGGCGCGATAACCTCCGAAGAGATCTAAGGCCGAGCTTCTCTTCCAATTTGCGTCGTGCTCCTCTTGATTTTTCCCTACAAATTGGCCGGACGGGACCTACATGTTTTATGCCGACTCCGAACGGCATCTGCAAGGCAGATGAGTTTTCACTGAGAGCTTTTCATGGCAGAAATACAATCGGAGCGCTTGCCAGACACTGCCGAGGGGCGACCCCGCTTAGAAAAATTTTCTTCTAATTGAAAAATCTTATTTCTAAAATTTTGATGTTGCTTTGCCCGGGAGTTGAACCCAGGGCATACGGTGTGATAGGCGGAGCACGCTACCATCACACCACGGTGGCCGCCACGCGATCACAACTAGGGCTACATTATTTACTGATCTTTTTAATGCCTGTATGCAAGAAGGCGTGTTCCCTCGCCCGTGGAAATGACAAAGACTTGTCCTATTTCTGAAACGTGGTAAACAGCCGGAGTAACCGTCCTCATATAGGCCACTTTGTATTCTGGATTCCTTAGGAAAGATTTTCGAGCGTATAATTAGCGAGCGCCTACAGATGACTCTAGAAAGCCCAGGCGGCTTTTCGAGTAATCAATATAGATTTCGCAAATCAAGATCCACCGTAGATGCAATACAAACAGTCGTCAATATAGCTAGCGAAGCTATCTCCGGAGGCCAAATTAAAAGGAAGTTCTGTGCACTGATTACGTTGGACATCAAGAATGCTTTTAACACTGCGAACTGGATGCAGATAATGACAGCGCTACAAAGGTTCGGCACACCAGCTTACTTACGCAGAATAATAGGTAGCTATTTTAAAGACGGAGTACTTCTTTTTGACACGGATGAAGGAGCAAAAGAGTACATCACTGGAGGCGTCCCACAGGGAATGCAATGTATGACGGGGTGCTAAAAATTGATCTACCAGAAAAAACGCAAATTGTGGGATATGCGGATGATATTGCAGTGGTAGTAGTGGCCAAGAAACTGGAACTGCTGTAGGAAGAATAAAGAAATGGATAACCAATACGGGACTGGAGTTGGCTAGCCAAAAGACAGAAGTGGTATTAGTAAGCTCCATACGGTCGGCGAACGAGTGAGTCTTAACTGTTGCGGATCACCAAATCACCTCAAAGGATTCTCTAAAATACTTAGGAGTGCACGTTGACTCTAAGTTAACTTGCAAAGTGCAGTGGGAGAAAAAATTACCAAAGTTAATGGAGCACTTATACGAATAATGCCTAACATTGGTGGTCTGAGCGTAGCTACCCGTCATGTATTGTCCACGGTAACCAGCTCGATAATATTATACGCAGCACGAGTGTTGTACGGATCTAAACGGACCTATAAAAAGATATATTAGCAGCATACCTAGCTATTCTTCACGTTAGGTTGGGACGTAACTCAATGGAATGAGCGGAAGCACGGCGAACTGATCTACCATCTCACGCAGATACTGAGTGGACATGGCGGTTTCAAAGAGTATTTATGGAAGTGGAGTATAGGGGTAGATAATTTTTGCCCAAGGTGTACCACGGAGTTAGAAAACGCAGAACACTACATGTTCATAGCGTTTTTGGGGAGGAACCTACCAAGAGCACTTTAGTATCACAAATGTGCAACAGGAAGCAATGCTGGACTGGATGGATGCTGAGAAGGAGCGCAGAGAAATACGCAGGCGAAGCAGTGGCGATCAAATCGACACTCAGAGCAAATAGCGGGAAGCTGGACGAAGGAACCACAATAGGCTCTTAAAAAATGAGAAATATGGAACGCCACCCTGAAGTAATGCGAAAGTGGTACAGGGGTGGGCGACTGTTCCAAAACTGGGGTGGTTTTTTTAGTCTACGGACACACGGCTGCTGAGACTTATGCAATTATGGCGCATTAGGCATTTTCAGCCCTCACGCAAACAAAAAAAATATGCTAATCTCTTTGGGGAATTCTTCAAATCAAACTTTGATAATGATTCTCCATTATCACCAGTAAAGTGTTTATGTTGTCAAAAAGAACGTGCAACAAAACTAAACTTTGCGGAGGAACATGTGTTTTTGTCTGAAGAAAAGTGGCGTAATATTCTTTGGTCTGACGAGACAAAAATAAATTTGTTTAACTCAGACCGAGGTATTCATCATGTAAGAAGACCGCCAAACGCAGCATAAAATCCTAAATATATCATAAAACATGGTGGCCGAAACATTATGGTCTGGGGAGCATTTTCATACAAAGGATGTTGTGGGGTTTATAATTATACTTTACTTGTTTCAACTTTGTTAAAATTGGAAAATATAAATTTAAGTAATTTTTTGAATTATTTCATTAAAAAGAAAATTTTTGATTCCGTTGTAATGTGATATCATTATATATCAAAATAAAAATACTTAAGAATTAAAATTTAAAAAATATAAATCATTAAAAATATATCCCTACAATTTGGCGATCCTGCCTGGTCCACTATCATAGTGATTTCAATTTATACCTGATACAGACGAAATTAAACTAGAATTTATATATGTACCTATGTATGTGCATGTATTCATTTTGAATCGAAAGCTGTCGGGACGAAGCATTTGAAATCTCTTGCAATAATTCATCTACGGAACAACTAGCCACACCGTCAATATATTCAAGACATCCTCAATCAACGTCTACCCAACATATTTCCAATATACCAGTTATACTAGTACAGTGAAAGAGTTTTTACTTTTATCCTATCAAGTGATGTTCAGATACTCTGAATTTTTCAAGGTCAATACCAAACTACCGTATTTCGTTTTGAAGTTTGCATTTATGATTTGTGTGTGTGTGTGTTTTCTTACCAAAGATCTTACATTTCGCAAGTTGAAGATCAACGGCTAATTGAATATATTAACATCATTTCTGACATTCAACGCTTTAATATCAATAGACGAAGCCAACTTCATTGTGCAAAATTGTGTACTAGTTTTTCATGTTTTAAGTGTTCACTTCGAGCTCCCACACAACTGTTTGCATAAAAGTATTTGTATTAAAGCGCGGCCACGCTCCTTTTAACCTTTCAGTCGATATTTCTGAGTGCGCCCTTTAAACCCCTATTTTTGTACGTTAATTGAAATTGTAACGGCATCTCACGCACAAAATACACATTACATCAACCAGCTGCAATCGAAATAATCATCGGCGTAGGTACTTCTGTGGTACAATCGGTGCAATAATAACACCACAACAACAAGCGCCACATTCACAAAGTGGCTGTAGTTTTCGACATTCGAACTCGCAAGCGCAAATTAGTCGCTCTGAAATGCGTTCAACAAAAACTGCCGAAAAGCATCATTCAGTTGTGCAGCTGCCTAAGCGTCACCATTATTTCTATCAGGCCAACAGAGTGAGAATAAGGAGCAAAATTTGATGTCATTTCCGCCTCGAAAACTAAAAGAAATATAGCTGTCACATTTGACTTCGCTGATTGAGCAGAAAAACCATCAAAAGCCATTGCACAGTTTTAAAGCCAGAAGAGACGACAATTGCAGTTTTGTTGAATTGAATTTTGAGCGATTTATTATTTCGAATTGAATTATATATGTATGTATATGCATATGAACATATTTTGTTTATTTTGAATAATTATGTTTCGTTCTCCATAACACAGTACACACACTCTACACGCACACATAATTTAAAAGATTCGCTTATTGATTGATTGAGAATTATTCTTCTCAAGAAGAATGTGTAAATCCTTATGCAAATCAAAATGATACTGAAATTTGTGCTACCTCCGTCAAGCTTCCACCTTTTTGGACAAATTGTCCAGAAGCTTGGTTTATACACGTAGAAACACAATTTAACACAAAGAACATTACTCAACACACTACAAAATATGAACACGCAATTACAGCACTACCTCAAGGAGTTATAATTACAATTTTGGATTACATCCAGAATCTCCCACAACATAATAAATTTGAACAATTAAAGAAAGTCTTGATTGAAAGACATTCTTTAAGCGAAAATACAAAACTTTGTCAGATTCTGAAACGGGTGATCGTAAGGCATCTGAATTTCGTCGTTTCTGCTACTTGCTGGCTCTAATTTTAGTCAAAACATTTTAAGAAAATTATGGAAGAAGAAATTGCCTAATAATCTGAAGGCAATATTAGCTAGCTCTAGTTTAGATAACATAAATGAGTAAACAAAATTAGCTGACAATATATGGGAAGTAGTTAATAGGTCAGAGGTGTAGTAAATATGATTACTTACTTACTTAATTGGCGCTTAACCGTCTAAACGGTTATGGCCGTCCAACAAGGCGCGCCAGTCGCTCCTTCGCTCCGCCAACCGGCGCCAATTGGTCACACCAAGGGAGTGTAAATCGTTTTCCACCTGGTCCTTCCAACGGAGTGGGGGCCGCCCTCTACCTCTGCTTCCATAGGCGGGTTCCGATAGAAACACTTTCTTAGCCGGAGCATCATCTTTCATTCGCATAACATGGCCTAGCCAGCGCAGCCGCTGCGTTTTAATTCGCTGGACTATGTTGATGTCTGCGTATAGCTCGTACAGCTAATCATTAAATCTTCTTCGGTACTCGCCATCGCCAACGCGTAGAGGTCCATAAATCTTTTCTCTCGAACACTCCCAAATCCGCTTCATCTGCTGTTGTCATGGTCCATGCTTCTGCCCCATATAGCAGGACGGGTACAATAAGTGACTTGTAGAGTATGATTTTCGTTCGCCGAGAGAGGACTTTACTTTTCAATTGCCTACCTAGTCCAAAGTATTTATTAGCAAGATTGATTCTTCGCTGGATTTCAGTGCTGATGTTGTTGCTAGTGTTGATGCTGGTTCCCAAATAAACGAAGTCGTTTACTATTTCGAAATTATGGCTGAAAACAGTAGCGTGGTTGCCAAGGCGCGTATGCGCTGACTCTTTGCTGGATGACAGCAGGTACTTCGGTTTGTCCTCATTCACCATCAAACCCATCTTTACCGCTTCTTTTTCCAGTTTGGAGTAAGCAGAACTAACAGCGCGGGTGTTTAGGCCGTTGATATCAATGTCATCAGCATATGCCAGTAATTGCACGATTTTATAGTATATTGTTCCAGTGCGGTTAAGTTCTGCAGCTAGTATAATTTTCTCCAGCATCAAATTAAAGAAATCGCACGATAGGGGGTCACCCTCTCTGAAACCTCGTTTAGTTTCGAACGGCTCGGAGAGGTCCTTCCCAATTCTGACTGAGCTGATGGTGTTGCTCAACGTCATTTTGCACAGCCGTATAATTTTGCGGGGAAACCAAATTCAGACATAGCGGCATATAGGCAGCTCCTTTTCGTGCTGTCGAAGGCGGCTTTAAAGTCGACGAAGAGGTGATGTGTGTCGATTCTCTTTTCAACGGGTTTTTTCCAAGATTTGGCGCATTGTGAAAATCTGGTGGATGTAGATTTACCAGGTCTGAAGCCGCACTGATAAGGTCCAATCAGCCGGTTCACGGTGGGCTTCAATCTTTCGCACAATACACTTGAAAGGACCTTATATGCGATATTAAGAAGGCTGATTCCACGATAGTTGGTGCATTTGCAGTATCCCCCTTCTTGTGGACTGGGCAAAGAACACTAGATTCCAACCGTCGGGCATGTTTTCGTCCGCCCATATTTTGCTAAGCAGCTGCTGCATGCGCCTTACCACTCCTCGCCGCCGAACTTGAATAGCTCCGCAGGAAATCCATCAGCGCCCACGGCCTTGTTGTTTTTCATTCTGTTATTGCTATTCTAAACTTCGTCATAATCGGGCCGGGGGACATATATTCATCATCATCGATTGCGGGATCGGGTTCTTCATCTCTGCGCTGTGAATTGCTGCCTCCATTTAGGAGAGCAGAGAAGTGTTACCTCCATAATCTAAGCACTCTCTGGACATCAGTTACAAGGTCGCCTACAGGAGTAAATATGATTATCATGTAATTTATAGCTATGTTCAAATACCAAATGTAACTTAGCCCTAAGCCAACTATATGTTGAAGTATTAAATGTACAATGTTATTCATTACCACAAGCACGCTTATGTAAGAAGGTTGTTGAAATAAAGTTGTCGTTTATAAACTAATTATAACACACACGTGGACTTAAAAAATAGTAGGGGGACTCATGAAAGCATATAAACTTATAAGGTGTAAAATTATATCCATTTACACACGCGGTTATATGAACGCACCTGTATACTCTTGATAAACTTGATTGTTTATCAGCTGTATATGCCAAACAAAATTTTTTGATTGTTGTACAAATTAAAAAATGACAAGATTAAGTGAAAAATAAAAACTAAACGCCTTTACTTGCTGATGTTGGAGATTTCTGATGAAAATGCCTGCTGTAATGTCTGCAAGGTTGCATTCCTTTGAGTTTACCGCGTTTACACAATGAAATATGCGCGTAAATTTATACAAATGTGTAAATGATTTTTCATACAAAATTTGACAGCTCGTTTACGCACTAGATAAATTTATACGTTTACACACTTTATAAGGAATTTATACGGTTACATGAGTCCCCCTAGTGTCAGAAGTGAAAGAATGGCATCCACTTTAAATTTGCGTTTACCACAACCGTTGGATTGCTCCGATTAGCTAGAGAGTGGCCAAAATGGAAGCAAGCATTCATGATATACTTAACAGCAAACAACAAAATGTCTGAATCTGAGCAAAGTAAATAGCTACATTTCTGTGGTTGATTGGCCAGCGCGAAGTGCAAATATTTAACACATTGTTACGGTCTGCTGCTACGGTCTACGGCTACGACCCACTTGGGAGCGTGTTCACGCGAACACACCTAGCGATGTGGCGAAAGTGGCGATAGAAAAATATCGAAAACAAGGAAAAGGGAGACCAGCCATCACTAGGAAAAAAGAAAGATTCTGGTTTTTTTAGCACGAGTTTCCGGCCGAGAAGGGGTAGAAAAAAGAAAACTTTAGTTGGCTAATATGCCGAAATTACGTATTTCCCGAATATGAATATATAATAAATGATTTGGATGTATCTACACCAAAGCTAGCAATGCTCAATCGGAAATCACGAATTCACGAGGAATTGTGGCATTGGAAATTGTAAATGGCGTGGCACACGTCGATAATAGAAATAAAGTTTTAGAATCCTTTCTTTGTGAAACTGCGTGCTACCAGAGGAAATGAAATTGTCTCGTACTTAGAAATCGTTTGGAGATTGGCTTTTTATAGACCGCTTCATTGCTTGCTTATTGCTAAATTATTTTTTTTGCAAGAGGCGAAGGTTTGGCATGCCACTGAGCTTGGCGTTGAATTATATATACACAGGAAGCCTTAGAACCCAAACTAGTTAAATCGCGTTCGAATACTTGAAGAAAAATACAGAAGGAATTAGTGCGTCAGCGAAAAGACAGGATAACCACGGGTTCCGGAAAAGGAACAATTTCATTAGATACAACAAACCGCAGCAGCACAAGGTTGCGCAAATCTAGCTGCAAATAAACGTAAAAAAATTTTGGAATAGGGTACTCGAATGATGTGCGCATCACTAGAGCAATGGATGCATCACCTTAGTGGCTGCAGCAATAGAATTACTCGCAGCCAAACGCAGTTGCCATAATGCGTCGTGCACAGCAGCGTAATAGCAACCACCGTCAATTTAACAGTAACAAGGGTAACCACAATACACCACCAATAGGAGCAAGTGGCGTAGGAGCAACAAATACGGGAACTCATCAAATAAACGTTAAACCAACCGCGACAACTTAACCAGCAACAACAACGTCACCTGTAACCACGTCGGCAGAGGCCCATGGTACGTACTCTGGCGGCCAAGTAGTACCAGTCTACGGGTGAGTCGTACTAAAGTAGTTAGTTGCTTAACCAATTCAATTTGACATAACTACATGTACTTCTTTTAATTTAAAATAACCCGAAAAGAGAAGTTAGGATTAGACAACCAAAAATTGTATGAATTGTACCTAAACTTTAAAGAAGAATTTTTGTAATTAAATAGTTGGTTTTCTTTGGTAGGAATATGTTTACCTGTATATAAAATTGGTAATTACCTGTGAATTTTACGCACAGAGGCGCGCGTTGATTCATTTAGGGCACTACGGTCTAGCTCTACTGGAGCTCAGCTCCAGTTGATTCAATTATTTAGATGCATTTCTTTTGCGTTTTCCTACCTAGTAGTGATAGATAAAATTATTTTTTTCTGTAATCAAATGGGATATGTCTAACTGAGAACAGAAAACAGAAAAACGAGCTTTAGGGTCCTAAGTGAAACGACGTACGTATATTTGAATAGTATGTTGCATTACGTAGCACTTTAATACAAATGCGCAATGCTAACTCAATTTGAATGTATAACAATTATGCAATTTTGCGGTTAAGATTAGAAAATGAATTTTAAACAATACGAGAACCAACACAGCCCCCAGTTGAACTATATGGAGAAACAACCATAATAGGATATAGTAACATAGAATTAATGAGGCAATAAATATGTGCCCGTATATATGACACGCGTATTAAGGTATCAGCGCTCTTTATTACAGAACATTAATGTTTAATCAATTAATGACAATTTAATCAGATTTAGATTTGATTCCTAATTTTCATATGACGTAACGATCCAATGAATTCAACTCCGTTCCGTCACTAAATGTACTAAATATAACATTTCTTTTTTTTGATTTCGTAAAATTTCGAAATAATTGAACGTGCTCACGATGCGAGTCGGCAGTACTTAATATTCATGTCAATTTATTTACTAATAACTTGTGTCTCGGAAGTTGTGACAAAAAAGAAAGGGGAAAAAGGAAATGTATACTAACCACCTTATTAATATATATTTTTTAAAACAGGTTTATAAGGCCCTGCCAATTGGAAGTTTATTAGGAAATTTCGTTCTAAAATGTTTTATAAATCTTGTATTTGGTTTTGATAAATAAGTGAGTTAATATATACGTATTCGTATGAAATATTGTATGTCCAAATATATCCGCATATACGCTTATTTAAAGAAAACGTAAGCACACTCACAAAGCGAATGAAAGCTCGCTCGATTTAATTGATAAAAGATAAGTAAAACCTATTTTACTGCTGTTGAAATAAATTCCTATTTAGAAGACGAGAATAAAGAAAAAAAAAGAAAATAAAAAAATAATTTTTTTACAAAGTTAGTTAGACTTAGTATATATGTATATTGCCTAAGTCTTCATAGAAATGAATTATAAATAAATTGTATTTAAAATGGGAATGCTGACTTCCTTATTTGTTTAGAAGGCACTTAGGGCATACAGGTAAGGGGCCACCGAAATTTAGGTGCGTCGGTGGCCATGGATTTTGAGGGTGGGTATAAGCACCGGGCGTCGCAACACCAACCGCGGCGCCCCCTATGTATATTCGGCCCTTTTTCCTTTTTGTTTATTTTCCCTTTTCAGCTTTTTTAAATTTTATTTTCAGCGTGATTTTAAAATTTTATCAGTTAGTAACCGGTCATTTCCGGTTCGGTTAGCTTTGTCTTCTTTTGCGTTAGATTTTTTTTTGAGTTTCTTTTTTTGAATTTTGAATTTTAAATTTTGAAGGTTTAACGGTTTGTCCGTGGCATCCGGTTCGACCGGATGTCGTTTTAATTTGAATTATAAGCGTTTTGAGTCGGTCTCTGCGCTTCTGTCAGGGTTTTTGAATCTGACAGCTGCTAGTTTTGATAGGCATGATAGGATTTTTTTCTGTTTATGGCGCAGGAACAGTAAGGTTGGCAAGGACCCGCCCCAGCCGACAATGACTAGCCACTGTGCACCACTACATCATGCCGACCGCCTTCCTTACTGCTTCCCTTGTAAATGCGTAACCATAACAACATTATTCCCCAATAATGGGGAGCTGCGATAGCTTGTTCGGCAGCGTTCCTGAACAGGCAGAAAATGAAAATGGCGGTGGTGAAGGAAACACGCCACCTACAAATCAAATCATTCGTACAATGGATAGTGTCATCAAAGCTTTTGACGAATGTTGTTTGCCGAAAAAAATACCACGATGGAAGCATTCCAGTTCAATTTAATATCGCAAAAAGAAAACAACTGAATATGAAACTGCACTTCGCACACAAATGCGGTACATGAAAAATTAAGATTTTTGAACGGTATCCTGGGATATCTTTATACGGCTCATGTTCCGGTACGTGCCTATCAGGTTAAACCATCTTGCCCTTGGTTCAACAGATCAATTCGAGCAATGATCATCAAGCTTGTCCGCAACGAGACCACTGCTATTATAAAGCGAGAGAAGTGTAAATATTTTAGTAAAATGTTGGACACATCATTGCCGAATCATGTTTTGTGGCGTAATTTAAAAAATCTTCGTGTACATGTAAGTGACATTTCTGATTGTTCCCTCTGCCCCGACCTTCTAAATAATGCATTTGTTTGCCGCGTTTCCCCGTCTTGTGTTATGCTACGTTTCCGCCAAACCCAAACTCCGTGTTTGCTAACTCTTTTATGCAAAATATCTCTTGGCAGAAATGCAACTTTTGATTTTTGCTTTCGCATTATTGATACCGAAGTTAAAACGAGTTTTTCGATAGCTTTCGCGATATTTTTAGACATGTTTTAACAGTCTTACGAAACTGGCAAACACAGAGTTTGGGTTTGGTGGAAACGTAGTATAAGTACTATTACCCCAACCTATACTTCCTCTGTCGCGCCTGTGTATCGAATCTTTGAGTTTAAAACTTTGTCGGAATGTGATGTGGCTAGATGCATTTACAATATAAAATCGAATGCAGTTGGTGAGGACAACATACCAATTAAGTTTGTGTAATTGATTGCACCTTACATTTTGCCAACCCTCACCCATATCCTGAATCACAGTATCACAACTTCATGCTTCCCTGATGGGTGGAAAGTTGCCACGGTTCGACCCATCGTCAAAACTAAGTATGCATGTTGTCCCAGTGATTTTCGGCCAATAAGCATCTTGCTTGCTCTCTCAAAGGGCTTCGAGATATGCTGTCCGAACAAATGCTTGACTTTATAAAAAAGTTCGCCCTCTTGTCCCCATATCAGTCAGGCTACAGAACTAGGCACAGTTCTTCCACGGCAATATTAAAAATCTTAGATGATATTAGGGGATCCTTCGACAAAACTCAACTGACTTTACTGTGCTTACTGACTTTTCAAAAGCGTTTGACTCGGTGAATTATGACTTGCTTTGTATGAAGCTAAACAACTCCTTTGGTTTTAAGGATTCCGCAACGCGTCTCATGCGGAGCTATCTGACGGGTAGATCCCAGCGTGTCAAAATGGGCTCCGAAGCGTCTAGTCTAAAACCGTTACTCACTAAGGTACCGCCAGGGTCTATTTTGGGGCCGCTACTATTCAGTATTCTTATTAACGATATTTCTATTTATGCCAGCATGTACACATGCATGCTTATGCTGACGATATACAGCTACATCTATCCGGGAATCATGAGGACACAGGTGATATATGGTCCAGGTTGAATAGGGACGCAACATCAATTTCTGAATGGGCGATGAAAAATGAACTATGCCTAAATAGTGATAAATCGTATGTGCTGCCTATAGCTAAAAAGCGATTAGATTTTCAAAATATGCCACTTGTGTACATTGCCGACAAAAGCCTAAAACTAGTACCTAAAGTAACCAATCTTGGTTTCATTATCAATACAACTTTGACTTGGAACGACCATGTGAACTCCGTTGTTAGTAAGGTGTATAATGTTCTGAGGAACCAGAGAATGTCTGCAACCTTTACCCCCGCTAACATTAGGAGAAAGCTTGCCATACAACTAATTATGCCGATAACACTGGTCAACAAAAAAATTTTTTTTTGTACATGGGTTTTGCCCTATATATTCGGATTCTATGTTCAATTCTATAAAAAAATGGAATTTCGAATCAAAAATATTTGGTTTTGTAGAAGTTATAGGGATTTGAAAATTTTGCATTTTTGCACCAGGCTAATGTAGGTCCTTTCGCGCTATTTCGGTCGATAGAGGGCGGCGGGTAGCTACCTGATGCAGCGATGCATCGAAAAAAGATCTACTTAAAGCACAACATACTCATCTTAAAAAAAAACCAAAAAAATGTGGCTGAGAAACAGTAAAAAGGAGATAAAAGGTTCCAGATACACATGATTTTAGGTAGATTTGGAAATTCGTTAAGTACATATTAAAAAACTCATCGAAACTTTTACTGACGGATTGGCAGGCCTAGCATAGAGCATGCAGCTACCTGATAGCGTTTTGTAAGTAAAATTTGTTTAAGAAGCTGTAGTTTCTTGGGTCACTCGTTGTGGGCGACACTATGTTTTTGCATATCACAGAGGAATGATGTCTTCGAGAAGTTGTAAACGAGTGGCTAATTCGTTTTGCTATATATGTGGCGAATGTATTAAAAGAAGACAAAAAAAAAGTTTGATTTAACTAAAAACACAAGGATTTGCGATACCTATCTAGCCTACTCCGGTCTACCTGTTAAAAACCAGGACAAAAAATGGGCTCCACATGTTTCATGTAACTCTTGCAGAAGCATTCTGGAGCGTAAGTTTATTTTCTCTTTTTTATTGTACTAACTGTTTCATATATATATACATATATCTACATATATATAATTGCATAATAACTGAAATTGTTATGAAATGCTTTACGTTTATTATAGTTTGGTACCAGGGTGAGAAAAGAGCCATTAAGTTCGCAGTGCCGAGGATTTGGAGGAACCGAGTAATCATGACACTGATTGCTATTTTTGTGTAGTGAAACCCCTGAAAGGGAAAAGCTTAAGGAAAACAACATATCCGGACTACCATCCAACCCCTCCAGTACCACATTCTGAAAAAATCTGTACCCTGAATACCACCTGTGTTGGAAAAGCAACTATTCACTCAAGTCATCTTGAAAACACCGAGTTCATCTGCATCCGTACTGTGGTTAATTTAATATATGTTAAACACGAAAACTCATTAAAATTATTTTAAAAATTAAGTAAAGGAGTACAAAGTATGTTAAGGCACGATATTTACTCCCCCTCCAAGAAATTGAAACAAACAAATTATTAAGTTAATATTAAATGTAACCTTTTTTTGTTTTTACGTGATGCGTTTAGTATTCTGTATTTGACCTTCGTCGTTAATAAGCTATCGTTTGCTGTTTACCGTCACTCAATTGACAAATCTTTTTGATATAGTATTATTGTATTGAATTGTAAATGTTTTGATGTTTCTTAGATATAACTTTAATCTGAAGAAGTAGGTGCTGCTTCATAAGGTGATTCTCAGCAATTAGATTTAGCGAATGAACTTTAAGCAAAAACAGCACTACATCACAATTTTGCTAATGTGTAGGATGAAGCTGTTAGAAAACATTTTCTTGTTATGATGAAAAACTTTGAGAACGAACAAGTGAAAAATATTCTCTTATTTTATGGAGAGTGTAGCGTCATGTAGAATACAAATCATGTTGCGTTTATACTATTTGAAATAATTAATTCACCATGTGTATTCTAAGTGTTTGGCTCATAAACATAGTTCAGCAGATGAAGTGCATTTTCAAATGCAACTATAATAGAAGTTCGAAACCAAGTAGGAAGAATGGGAAAATGTCAGACCAATGAACCGAGTCGTGTGATGCTATAATTGTGCTTTTAAAGTTAGATGAAATCTCTCTATCATGGCCATTTGCTTGGGGATGGAAGGAGATGTATGAATTTGATGAGAACCTAAAGTTTAGTTAATTATGTAAAAAATGTTTTGAGGTGAATTGTGAACTTGATCTACTGTAATAATTAATGTATACCAAATCGTGGTAATAATTTGAATAAAAAGTTTTTACTATAGTATTTGTTGAAAATATCTTTAAGCGGATAAGCTTCAGGGCCAACGTGAAAAATCTGTCAAAATGTTAAAATATAACAATTTCCATTGAAACTGGAAGAGGTCCAACAATATCCAATGAATATGTCAAAACGGCTGATGTATTGAATTTTTTGGATAGGGATTTAGTATGTTTGAAATTTTGGAATTTTTGACAATTGATGCAAGATGAAGTCCAATCGTTAATCTCTTTACGCATGTTAGGCCAAAATATTTATTTGAATAATTTTTAGTTGTTCTTTACGTGGATGAGATAATGAGTGAACTTTCGTCAAATAATTCTTCTCATAGATGTGCGAACATAAGGTCGAAAAGGTTGTAGAGAAACATCACACCTATTATTTTAAATTAATAAACTGGAATATGAATTCCTTTAAATTATTTTAGAAGTTTGATCAGAAATGGTTTTTTTGTTAAAAATGTACAGTTTGGTTGTTCTTTATATAAAGTTTCTAAATTTATATCGTGATTTGACAATTGCATTTATTTCTGGAATACGGGAAAGTGTGTCGGCAACTATGTGTCTTTTTTCCACGTATATATTGAATAAATGTAAATGAGCAAAAAAAAAAAATATTCAAGGTGAGTAGTTGACGAGGAGATCTATCTACTTAGAATTTAGGAACATGAATTAAAGGTTATGATCAGTATAAATAGTAAAAGTTTCTACTTCAAGGAAAAATGTGTAAAATGTTTAATGAATTATAAATAGCAAAAGTTCACAGATCAAAATGTTGAGAATATTTACGACTTTCTGTTGGTAGTTAAATTTTCTTGTGAAAAAAGAAGTAAGGGTCTCTAATATATTATCGCTAGTTGTGAAGAACTGCCAATAAGCAACATTGATGCATCTACTGCTAATGATAAAAATACCATTTTGTCGAAATGTGAAGTAAAGTATTTTGGCAAAAAAGTTTTTTGAACATTTGACAGAAAGCTGTTGTGGTTTCATTGTCCAATTTAATTGTTTAAGTGTTTTTGAATGCATGTGTAAACATTTCAGCAGAGACTAAGTGTCTGTGTGCACATTTTAATAGTATCTGTGATAGTAATTTATTTCATACCTAAAAAATTTTTGTAATGTATTTAAGAAATGGTTGTATCAAAATTGTGTTATGATTTCAAGTTCTATCGAAAAAGCCAGGTTTAATACCCTTCGCCTGAAATGTTCGTAACTTAAAACAGAATTTAATTATTGACACGAGAGTCATTGAAGGTTTGATATTTAAATTATATTCTTCAAGTCTTTTGAAATGATTTAGAAAGTGATTTATATGTTGATCTACATTATCACGGCAATAAGAATGTCATCAACGTATGAAATGTACAAAATCGAAATCAGAAAAATACTTATTTATATTCAAGCGTTGGAAAGTTTGAGCACGTGTTGCGGTAAATCCGAACAGCATTCTACGGAATGTCAAACATCCCAAAAAGGGTAGATTGCTAGTTTATGGAATGTCTATATTCGCACCTTGGGCATTTGGTGGTAAGCACGCACAAAGATCAATTTTTCTTGAAACAATGTTTTGGTTTTAAAATCAATTGTTAAATCGGTGAATATGCTTTTGGTAAAGGATACCGATCTGGTGTAGTAATAAATTCAGTCTCGATAGTCTGCCGCAAGGTCTCCAATCATTTGGTTCTATTTTAGGAACGAGATGAAGTGGAGAGCAAGTAGGGAGAATTTGAGGGTCTGCCTTACCCGTTTTAAACTAAAAAGTGCAAATGTCAGCTAGCAATTTTAAGTTGAGGGGGGGGGGGGGGGGGGGGGGGGGGGGGGGGGGGTGGTGGGGGGGGTGGGGGGGGGGGGTTGGATATCACGGAGTCTGGGTTTCGAAAATGGTAAAATACCTTTTTGTTCTATCCGTGTACGAACCCCCCCCCACCCGGTATGGTGTTTATACTTTTTTGAGTATAATGCATGGGTTCAACAGGTAATAGACGGAAATTCATAAGTAATTTTGAAAACTTAGTTTCGGACAATAGAATTTGAGTGAGAAATATCAGAAAATCCAGAAAGATCCAGCAACTTTAATTTTGTAGTAGAATCCATATATTCTTTTATTTTTAATGTGACAATAATCCAGAATTTTTCGTAAAAAGTTTGCTCCTAAAAATTGGTGTATCAATGTGTCGCAATAATGAATGGAAAATTCAAATCTCTTCTTAAAACCTAAATCAATTTTAAGTAGTTTTTGTACCGAAAGTTTCAATTGAAGAACCGTTTGCTGACAGTCAAAGTAAGATCCGAATTTCTTTTATAAATTTTAAAATTTAGAAAAAAAGGAATAACTGATACAACTGCGCCGGTACGATAAGGAAAATTTAGTTATGGAAATTTATCAAATATGAATAGGCGACGAGGTAGGTTTAAAATAGTCATTACCGTCACCGTCTAATGGATCGTTTCAGTTTAAATTTTGTTCGTAATTTGAATTATGATTTTGATTAAAATTGCATGGGGGTATAAATTTGAGAGCGTTATTCTTAAATTGTTGTGATACCAACAAATAGTTGTTTGTGAATTAAAATTACGATTGTTTGAAAAATTTCTGCTCCTGAAAAATTTCGAGATTTAGATCATTTCTATATTTAGATCTTGAAAGGATTTGTAATTGATTAATATCATCCGAAAATTTATTTAAATTTGATAAATCGCCGTAGTTAACTCAGTCGTTAAATTTTTAAAGCAGTGGTCTAAAATATTATTATTTATACTTGAGACTACAGGAGGTGGAAGAAAGAATGAGGTTTATTGATAAATCAAAAGTTCGTCAGCTAAAATAAAAGGTTAATCTCTGTTTTGATTATTATTGGAAGTCAAATGAATTTGTATTTCTTGTGGAATTTACGAATCCACAATTGAAAGAGTAATTCTTGGCTATACTATGGGGCAGAACCCTATAAGTGATTTCAAAATCTGAATAATTCAGATGGTGAACGCATTCGCCAAGTTCAGTTTTTGAAAATAATTGTTTAATCGTTTTTTTCTTCGCTAGAGAAAATTCTTTCACATAGAATTTTTTTGATTGTATCATATTTATTAAAAGAGGAGGAGGGTTAATAACATCTAAAATTTTAAAAATTATAGTAATCCGTGGAAGAGGTAATTAGAATATTTGGAAATAATTGTTAAAATTATCATCATTGATGTATTGCCTTAATTGCAAATTGTCACCTTCAACAAGTAAAAACCAGGCACCAATGGAGAATCTGTGTGCCAAAAATTGTGGTAATTGAAATAGATTTAGTCGAAGAAAAATTGTTGTAAAGTTAAATCTTGTAGGAAAGGTATCTTGTGTTATATTACACGAGATGATGGTTTGTGTTGTATTAATGTTAGACTTTGAGTGTATTGTGATGTCATGATGTTATTTGCATGGTTGATATTTTGATTGTGTCTGAATTGTAAATTACGGTCGTAGTCGGTGAACGAGAAACCCATATGAAAAGAAGATTTAACAATGAAAAATAGAAAATAGAAAAATAATTTAAGATTTTTTTTGTAAAGGGAGTTAAAAATTTAAATAAAATATTTAATTTTATATAAAAAATAAGTAAATTGAAAAAAACTATATTAAAATTGTTAAAATATAAAAATATCTTAAATAAAGTTAAAACGTGTAGAAGGTTCTAAAAATTTAATTTAAATTATAATTGGAAAAATTGTAATATGATATTAAAATAAAAGAATTATACTTACATTTAAAATGAAATTAGTAAAAAAATATTCAATTAATAAGTATTTGATTGATGATTGTAGAGATTTTGAGGGAAAATGGCGTTTTTTGGCGTGATAACAATTAAAATTCATTGTTGTTGCTGTTTATGCAATGGCTTTGTTGTTTCTTTATGAATCTTCATCATTTTCACGTGATGTTTATTACTTTAAAATCCGTTTTGTGGGATTTGCGTAAAATTGTTCTAATAGCTCTTGTTGTAGTGAAGGAAAACTAAACTATGTTTTCAGCGTAGCTATATGTTTTTTTAGAATTCTTGTATTATTGAACGATTTTTTTTTTTTTTCGTAGAAAATTTATGTTTGATTATGTGCATAAGAAATTATATAGCATGTATACTAGTAAATTTCTGTATAATTACTTTATGTTTTATTTGATGCCTCACTTATTTTTGTTTTGTTTCGTATATAGAATTTAAAGCGATGTTTATTTGCACGTATAGAAGTGGAAAAGCCCACTTGTTCGAACAGTCCTTTCGCGCTATTTCGGTCACCGATAGAGGCGGCGGGTAGCTGACATGAGGCAGCGATGCATCGAAAAAAGATATACTTAAAGCACAACATACTCATCTTAAAAAAAAACCAAAAAAATGTTGCTGAGAAACAGTAAAAGGAGATAAAAGGTCCCATATACACATGATTTTAGGTAGATTTGGCAATTCGTTAAGTACATATTAAGAAACTCATCGAAACTTTTACTGACGGATTGGCAGGCTTAGCAATAGAGCATGCCAGCTACCTGATAGCGTTTTAGTAAGCAACATTTTTTTTAAGAAGCTGTAGTTTCTTTGGTAACTCGTTGTGGGCGACACTATGTTTTTGCATATCACAGAGGAATGATGGCTTCGAGAAGTTGAAAACGAGCGGCTAATTCGTTTTGCTATATATGTGGCAAATGTATTAAAAGAAGACAAAAGAAATTTTGATTTAACTAAAAACACAAGGATTTGCGAGACCTACCTACCCTACTTCGGTCTACCTGTTAAAAACCAGGACAAAAAATTGGCTCCACATGTTTCATGTAACTCTTGCAGAAGCATTCTGGAGCGTAAGTTTATTTTCTCTTTTTTATTGTACTAACTGTTTCATATATATCATATACATATATCTACATATATATAATTGCATATAATAAAAAATCATAACGTTGTTATGAAATGCTTAACGTTTTATTATAGTTTGGTACCAGGGTGAGAAAAGAGCCATGAAGTTCGCAGTGCCGAGGATTTGGAGGGAACCGAGTAATCATGACACTGATTGCTATTTTTGTGTAGTGAAACCACTGAACGGGAAACGTTTAAGGAAAACAATATATCCGGAACTACCATCGACATCCGCTCCAGTACCACAGTCGGAACAAAATCCTGTACCTGATCCACCTGTGTTGGAAAAGCAACTATTCCCTCAAGGCAGCTTTCAAACACCGAGTTCATCTGCATCCGTACATTCCGAATTTGTTCCTCAATTTGAACCAGGAATGCCACATCTCATCAACTCTGGAGATCTCAATGACTTAATAAGAGACTTAAATCTATCAAAAGACAAAGCAGAGTTATTAGCATCGCGGCTTAAACAACGAAATTTACTTACTTCTGATGTTCGAATATCTCGGCAAAGAAAGCGTCATGAAGAATTTTCTTGTTTCTACAGTAAGGAAGATGGACTCTTTTTTGCTATGACGTGAAAGGTTTATTTGAAGCAATTGGTATTCCTTGTAATACAAATGAATGACGCCTCTTTATCGACAGCTCAACAAAAAGTCTAAAAGCAGTTCTACTACACAATGGGAACAAATTTCCATCTATTCCACTGGCACATTCCATACATCTCAAAGAAAATTATGACAGTATTAAAATACTATTAACTGCAATCAAATATACGGAATACAAGTGGGAAGTTATTGGAGACTTCAAGATGGTTTGTTTTTTTTTACTGGAATGCAAGGTGGATATACCAAACACTCCTGTTATCTTTGCCTATGGGATAGCAGAAATGATGCCGCCCACTATCGCCAAAAAGATTGGCCTGAACGTATTGAGTATGGGGTGGGAAGATTTATTATTAAACATGAAGCAATTGTCGATCCTAAAAATATATTGATGCCGCCATTGCATATCAAATTGGGCCTTATTAAACAATTTGTGAAGGCTCTTAATATTGAGTCTCAAGCTTCCAAATATTTGCAGACTTTTTTTCCAAAGCTGTCAGAGGCGAAAATTAAAGCTGGAGTCTTTGTTGGCCCTCAAATAAAAAAAAATTATGAACTGCGATATTTTCCCGGACCTACTTAGCAATGAGGAGAAACTAGCGTGGAACAGTTTTAAGGCAGTAGTAGTTCATGGCTTTCTTGGAAATCATAGGGATGAAAATTATGATGAGCTGATAACTGGCATGATTACGAATTTTTCCGCCATCGGATGTCGCTAAAGATGCACATGTTACATTCACATCTGGATAAATTCAAAGATAATATGGGAGCTTATTCAGAAGAACACGGGGAGCGATTCCATCAAGACATAATGGAGTTTGAGAAACGCTACCAAGGCCAGTATACGGAAAGCATGATGGGGGACTATATTTCGACGTTAATAAGAGAAAATATTACCGAATATGGCAGGAAAAGCAGAAAAAAAGCATTTTTTAAACATTTAAACTGTATTCTAAAACTAAATTTATAAGAATAAATCTTAAATTGATTTTTACTATACTAGAATAAATCAAATCTATGTCAATTTTGATGAATTTTCATGTTTTTCGTTTTTCTCATTTTTTTCGAACAAAACCAAATCAAAAACTGTTTTATGTTCATATTCTTATTTCTGGGTGCAAAAGCAATACAAAAAATATACGCACGACCCATGTACAAAAATGTTGTTGACCAGTCATTCAAGGTTCGAATCGAGCTCAAGGCCAGAACAATAATTTTTTTTCTAATGATAATTATTGTTACTTTTTAATTTTTCTAAATTTGAAAAATTGTATTTTGTTTTTGGAATAGTAAGTAGAAAAGTTTTCAGACAACCTGCCATAGCTGCGCAGATAGATCCATTTCGAAGCAGCATGCCTAAAGCGTACTGATGATGAAGGCTTAGCACCCTTCGAAATGGATCTATCTGCGCAGCTATGGCAGGTTGTCTGAAAAATTTTCTACTTACTATTCCAAAAACAAAATACAATTTTTCAAATTTAGAAAAATTAAAAAATAACAATAATTATCATTAGAAAAAAAAATTATTGTTCTGGCCTTGAACTCGATTCGAACCTTGAATGATTTATCAATAGGCCGATAAAAACAAAAACAATTGTTGTTGACCAGTGTAATTTGTAGATAAGGCAACAGCTGGATTTTGTTTACCCAACAAACATGGAACAAAATTCTCCAGCGAAATTATATATATAGTTCCGGACGTGATATCCAACACCATTATTTAATTATTCTTAAACCATATAGTTCTTGAGCTGATATCCGACTTCATTCTTCAATCACTATTCAACCATTGAGAAAATCTGTAAAATTAAAAGTTTTCGATTTGATCTCCAACGTCATTAATATATTCCAATTAATATCCTAATTACGAGAGATCTTGAGAAATGTACAGTTCTCAAATGAATATTGGATATCGAGTTGAGGTCAAGTGGAAAAGACATGTCCAAGGTGGTACCACCAAAGCAAATAGCTATTTATTGTGAGAAATAAACACCTAATTAATAGCAGTAATTAGGCGTAAGTAATCAAAAATAAATTATATAGGCGGCCGCCGTGGTATGATGGTAGCGTGCTCCGCCTACCACACCGAAGATCCTGAGTTCACGCCCCGGGCAAAGCAACATCAAAATTTTAGAAACAAGGTTTTTCAATTAGTAGAAAGTTTTTATAAGCGGGGTTGCCCTAGGCAGCGTTTGGCAAGCACTCCGTTTGTATTTCTGCCATGAAAAGCTCTCAGTGAAAACTAATCTGCCTTGCAGATGCCGTTCGGAGTTGGCATAAAACAAGTAGGTCCCGTCCGGCCAATTTGTAGGATAAATTAAAAGGAGCACGACGCAAATTGGAAGAGAAGCTCTGCCTAAAATCTCTTCGGAGATTAGCATGTCACATTTATTTATTTTTTAAATTATATATATTTAATTTTATTTTCGTGAAAAAACTGTAGTATGGAATCTTACATTTGAGTCCAGTTAAAGAACCACAAGTTGTTAATTAAATTTGTTCAACTTAAGTAATAGCATTTTTTTGTTTTATTTAAAATTCCCCCTTTTGCTGAGTACGCTATGATTCTCGAGTTGAGCCACTGTTTCGAAACAACTCTTGAGATTTTAGAAGTATGCCTAGTTATCAACATGAGCTCTAATGGTACTGAAGCCCAAATGCTGGTTGGGTATATTCGACGCCATTTCGAACGAACGGAAATCACCGATAGGTTAACTAGAGTTTAACCTAGTCAGATCGACCGCTTAAGCTCAGCTTAAACTTCAGTTAAAGTAGACTGAAAAATTACAGGATAAGTTTAAGCGTAGTTTAACTGACAAACTGAGTTAAACTTGTACTGAAAAACCGGGTCTAAGTTTGCCTGAAATAACATAAGAAGACGAAGATAACATAGTCGATGCAGAAAGCAGTGTTGTTAAGAGTGAATACATACTATTGTGAGATTAAGAAGAGTATGTATAAAGGAAAAGAGCTAGTTTTCAAACACAGAATAATTCAAACTTTAACAATTTTTTTAGTGTATATGTTTCCCTGCCTCTTGTTGTCGTTTTGTTTTTGTAACGATAAAGACACTCTCCAAAGATTTTGGGGAGTGGTATCGATGTTGTTGGTTAATTGCCGGATATAGATCCGGTACGTTTAGGTAACAAGCACTATTAAGGTAGAAGCCCGGCCATCGCGCGAACGATTTAATGTGACCACATTGAACCTTCTAGACCCGCCTTTTCATGCTTATATGTACAGCTTTTGCAAGGACGAGGCAGTTCTATCGGATTTATAAAAGTGGAGCTATCCCAAGGGGATATCTGTTTTATTTAGAAGGAACCTTTTTCTACACAGAGGTAGCTGGCACTAAATCAAAGTTTAATAAACCGTAAGTAAACATTGGGCGCTTTCAACGAACACGACTTTTCTTGATCGGTTGAAGATAGAACATTTTTTCCTATGAAAGGCGAGTTGAGCCAACTGCCAAATGAAATAATTATCCTTAAGGGAAAAGGACCTCTTAAACTCATTTACTTACTTCACTATAATATTAGAAGGAAAAATTGCGTTCATATCCGACGTTTTAAAATGTCAAAGAATTGACAGACACGGTGAGCGAATTTAGCGAAAACGAGTGCGAATCGTGAACATGTGATGTTGGGATGGGCAGAGCATCCTTGGGCATGTCTTAAGGATAGCTTCTGTCCTCCCAACATGAAGAAAATTCTCGAAATGAGATTTAAAAACTAGCGTGGTGCCAATTAAAAACCAATATCGTTTCATATACATTTTGATCTGGCATTATCGGTTTAGTCAACGCCAATCACCCTCAACACATGTTGAGTAAATCACAAAAAGAAAAAAACAAGTACAGGTTCTAAGTTCGGGTGTAACCGAACATTATATACTCAGCGAGAGCTTCAATTGTACATTTCATTTCAGATAAATTATTTTTCTACATAACACGTGGCACCGACCGTTTAAAAGAAAAATTTCTCCCCATTTCCTCTTACAGTAAAACTTGATAAGTGAAATATCATTGATTCAAAACTATTTTTTGCTAAGTTATAGCTTATTATTCTAGTCTACGACCCTTTTAAAAATGTTTTATATCTAAGTTGCCGTGGTCTTTAACCAATCCCGTCCATTTTTACTAGAAATATTTTCTGCTATAAGGAAGTGGGCGTGGTCCTTAACCGATTTCGTTAATTTTTATTTCAATGCATTCCTTACAGTAAAGGCAACCTCTCTGTCGAAGTTTGTTATGATAGGTTTACCGATGTTTGATTTATGATTAATAATATTTGTAAAATTGATTTTATCACAAGTGGGCGGTGCCACGCCCATTTAAAAAATTTTTTTTTCGAATTTTTATCAAGAGTCTCAATATCAGTCCACACGTCAAATTTCAACATTCTAGGTGTATTATTTACTAAATAATCAGGTTTTTTGTGTTTTCCAAAATGTTATATATATAAAAACGTGGGCGTGGTTATCATCCGATTTCGCTCATTTTCAATACCAATCTATTCTGGTTCCAGATAAGCTCGTGTACCAAATTTGGTGAAAATATCTCAATACCTGGCTCAATCAAATTTTTTTCGATACTGATGATTTTGATATATAGAAGTCTATATCTATCTCAATTCCTTTATACCTATACAACCAACCGTTATCCAATCAAGGTTAGTATACTCTGTCTGCAAAGCACGCTGAGTATTAAAAGAATTTATCGAAAAAAATTTATGTAGCGTAATTTGACGTAAAATCTTAACTGTTGAGTGGATCAAAAGCACTTAATGGTGCGTTCAGAAAGTTATCACTCAAGGATTAATTAACAGTTGTATTAGCTGTAAGCGCCCAATAACAGTTATTTCAATGTGAGTGTAAACATTCTCACAGATGAAATACGTGTTTGGCATTGGTAGTGGTGCCTTTTTTTGTTCTTGAGAAAACCTATGATACATATCTAATTATTTATGCCCTAGAATTGTGGTTTGGCAAAAAAAGGAACGAAATTTGCGACTTGCCTATTTATATAAAGATTTATTTACTGATGTAGTAGCTCTTTCGCTTAGTAAATTATTTGACTTTAATAAGAGTTGTTTCAAGATATTTTAATGTGCGCGCACCACACGACCCATAAACATTTTGTTTCTTTGATTAATAGTTGTTAGAGTGTACATTTAAGATATTTTGAAGTTAGTGCGAAAAAGTAAAAGTGACTACAACAGTCAATATTAGTAGGCAGTTGAGATTGAAGAATATTACAGCACATTTACTTACATTGGGGCATCATGAACGGCCTTTGATATATTACCAACGCCTTGTTCAACGGTTTGATAACTTAAAATTTAACAAAAATATATAAATTAAAATAAAATAAAATAAAGCATTAAAAATATACTACAGTTTATACATTGCAATAGTTATACACAGAATCCAACCTAAATTTTTTTAGAGATTGACCATATGCAAATAAGCAATTTCAAATATATTTCTTTGTATGCTCACAATCGTTTATTTTTAACAAATTATTTTAATAAAATATAGCTAAACAAAAGCTCTACGATCAAAATTGTTAAAAGCTCGCTAATATCCGGAATCTCTATATTTACAATCAAAACTTTATTTATAGATTTGGGTTCCAAATAAGAGCGAAAAAGGGACCCGTACATAAAAACAGCAATTATAAATAGTATATACGAGCCGGACCACTGCGCATCTTGCGCAACCAATATAAAAGTATCTTATCAAATATCAACAAACATCAGCTGTTCTATCAATCAATAAAACTTACAGCTTACAGCTTACGCTGCCATCTGGCGTATGGTAGCGACTGCCGGTAATGCAGTGCAAATATTCACTATAGTGGCATAGTACAAATATATTTCTTTGTATGCTCACAATCGTTTATTTTTAACAAATTATTTTAATAAAATATAGCTAAAAAAACATCTACGATCAAAATTGCTCAAAGCTCGCTAATATCCGGAATCTCTATCTTTACATCCAAAACTTTATTTATAGATTTGGATTCCAAGTAAGAGTGAAAAAGGGACCCGTGCATAAAAACAGCAATTAGAAATTCTATTAGGATTCGAAGTTGAACCCTTTCTAATTTTTTTTATTTTCTTTAAAAAAATTGACAAGTAAAAATTCTCTTTTGTTATTTGAATTGGATAAAATTTTTGTTTTCAAGCCTATATATTGCTATAAAAGGCAGATCTTCGAAAAGAGTTACACAGCTGAACACAAAGGTCTTACGTATTGTGGTAATGCGACAATGTAGCATTTTGATGCACCGCCGCTCAATCGCCAGTGATTTTTTTCGTTTTTTGAGGTTAGGGCCATACCACGACGTGTTAGGTCAATTCTGATGGCGTATTCGGCGCACCAAAATGCATAGAAATATATGTATATGCACCGCATTTATCTGCATGATAAATAAAAATTTAGGTTAGAAATGTTCCAGATTCGAATCTCAAAAACCAGTATTTATAATCTGGAGGCTAATGCCGAAAAACAGGTAATTAACTTTTTGCGTATGAATTCAACTTAAAAGAAATGTATCTAATACACAGCCAAGTGATGTACAGAGAGACATGGCTCAATCTCCTTTCATTCAATTTCATTTCCATTTTGACATATCATTAGGAGAATAATGTTAATATGCTAGAACGCACGTTTTATTGTAAACAGATGTAAAGCAAAACTTTCATTTTACGAGATTTTATGCTACCCCAAAATATAGGACCGTGAAATTCTGGATAAAATTTGTGTAATAAAAGCTGCATTAGAAACTAAAATTTGTTGTTGTTGTTGTAGCGATAAGGTTGCTCCCCGAAGGCTTTGGGGAGTGTTATCGATGTGATGGTCCTTTGCCGGATACAGATCCGGTACACTCCGGTAACACAGCACCATTAAGGTGCTAGCCCGACCATCTCGGGAACGACTTATGTGGCCACATTAAACCTTCAGGCCATCCCTCCCTCCCCACATCAAGTTCCATGAGGAGCTTGGGGTCGCCAGAGCCTCATCTGTTAGTGAAACAGGATTCGCCGCGGATAGGCGAGGTTGACAATTGGGTTTGGAGAAGCTATATATTGCGCTGGCAACCTGAAGGGTTGCGCTACACAGCCCCTTGAATCTGGTATTTTAGTCGCCTCTTACGACAGGCATACCTACCGCGGGTATATTCTGACCCCATAACCCGCTGGGGAAAACAATTTGTTGTTCTTGTAGTGCTTCGCTCAATTCAATAAGTGCACCCACTAACGAATTGCCCTCGAAATCCTCTAACGGGAGTCAAAGTAAACTAGCAGCTTTAACAGGATTGGACCATAGGCTGCTGATGGGGGCGCAGGTTCCACATTACAATTGAAAAGATGGATGGTGTCATATGAGGACGCATCGCATGCGAGGCATGCATTACGTAGTTTGGGATTGAGTTGGGCGCTAGAGGGATTCTTGTCTCCTTTGGTAGTCCGCTTTCTTCTTCTGCAAGGGTTGGATTGGATATATTGATAGAAAGGGGTTCACAGCGCGCGACCCAGACTTAGGGCCTCCTCAGGCTTATCTGGATCAAATGGCTGAGTATTTAGGTCCGGGACCTCATCATAGCGCTTACGGAGACGTTTCCTAATTCTCTTGAAGGCGGGGCTAGATCAAGTAGTAGTTTGCTAGGATGTACTGGTTTATGACAATTTAGCACAAACTGTCTGTTCATTATTTTTTTATGCTCTTTAACGCTGATCTCTTTTGCCTCACTATTTAGATTATTTCCAGGGGTCATAAGAAGCCATTGCGTGTCTGTTCTGAGTGAAGTATTTTGGTAGACCTGCAGCCCTTTCCAGTGTGCGTGTTTTAGGTCAGGCCAATCGCTTTGTGAATTATTAGCAGCGTTTCCTTTACTTTTCCTCGAGTACTGCCGGCATGCATTTGTAGAAATTAAGCAGAAGTGGGGATAGGACATCACCCTGTGGCACGCCTGTTTAATGGCTTGTTTTGAGGTATCTCTCCTAAATTGAGCCGAATTGGTATGCCTTTCCAAAATATTAAAAATTTCACTTACATTTGTTTACAATACATCGCACGATATCCTTACTGTTGTACGCTGCCGTATGGTACTCGAGTTTTGTGCTCAATTTAATATTCGAAGAAAAAATCGATGCAACAAAATATCGACAAAAAGTACTCAAAACTTAGACGTATCGTACTCATTTATAAATTTCGTAAAACTCATAAAAAAAAGGTTTAAAAATGCCCTTTAGTGGTTCTTTTTCATTTATACACGCAATATTTTAGCGTTTCTCTTTCATTAGTAGAAGTTTACTTACACAGAACTCTCTTTCACATTCTTCAAGCCTTGATTCATATCATCTGTGATTTCCTTCCACATCGTAATGCCCAATTTACGTTTCAAATCGGAAGCATGTCGCGTCTTCGATGCCAAAACTGTACGCAACGTATTTATTTCCTCCTCAACACGTGCCAATTCCTTTTTAAGAATGAAGAGAGAAAATTAAAAATAAATAAAAAATATAGAAGATATAAAATTTATATGCAGTAAAACATACCTGACTCCATTCGGCATGTCGCTTCTCCTGCTCTTCAGTAGTGAGGGCAGCAAACTCTGCAGCTATATCTGCGGATGCAACAGATGCAACTGGAGATGCAGGCTCCGATATCTTTGAAGTGTTATCTGCGTATGATAGGGGTGAGATTTTAGAAAAATATGTATTATTTTAATATATACTATATAATAAAGAGAAAAACAAAAACAAATAAGAGAATTTCTACAAATTTATGTGTCCAACGCATGGGAGCATGAAAAGAAAAAAATGTTTACCTAGCAAAAAGTTTAACTATTAAATACGAGATATGAATGAAAAATTTAATAAAATTCGGATAAAGCAAACTTTTATTTTTTATTACGAATTAAAATGTGTCAAACAATCATGCAACAAAATTTAAAATTTCTTTTTTTTCATCATATAAATACCTCCATGAAAGGCAACCTCCTCGAATACTCTATCATAAGCTAAGGGGCAGTATAAGTAATTTAGCAAAAAAAAATATTTAAATATGTATATACTAATAACTCAACTTTTATTGATTTTAAATATGTAAATATATATTTATATTTTAAAAGTAATGTTTTTTCAGAAAGGATTATTATACTTACAAACTTTATGTATTCAATTAGTAATTTTGCCGCAAGGGAGAAATCAGCAAAAAAGGAAGAAAAGAACAATGAAATTTATTTTCTTTTTAAAACTTACTTTAATTTCAGAATTTTGGAAAGCTATTGAAACCTAGTATTGTGCTACACGTTTTGCAGTTTAAGTTCAGAAATTTACAATTCAAGTTCAGAAAATTACAAATAAAATTCAGAAATTTACAATTCAAGTTCAGAAAATTACAAATTAAATTCCCAAATTTACAATTCAAGTTCATAATTTCTAATTTAAATTCAGAAATTTAAAATTCAAGCTTAGAAATTTACAATTCAAGTTCAGATTTTCAAATTCAAGTTAAGAAAATTACAATTCAAGTTCAGAAATTCCGATTTAAACTCAGAAAATTACAATTCAAGTTCAGAATTTTCATTTCAAGTTCAGAAAATTACAATTCAAATTCAGAAAATTATAAGTAGGGTGTTATTTTTTAAAAGTTATTCCAATTCATACTAGGTAATGTAATACTTATATGTTATTTGCGAAAGTGTTGATGCTTCGTTGACAATGGTGGCTCGGATATACTGTACCCCAAGTTTTCTGCAAGGCGTGTACATCCCGAGCTAAGAAATCAAACGGAGGATAACTCTTTGCAACAAGTGAATGAAGATGCTATGGCCATGAAAGAACTTGGAAAGTAAGTGGAAGGGGGAGATCTCCACAGAGTTGCGAGAGGCAGGTGGAGGGAGACTTGATCTGTGCACACAGTACTTACTTGCGGGATTGTAGACGCTCCGTTGATTTCGTCATCACTGCTGTCATATTCAATGCAGATCAATGCTTGTGACCTTTAGAATATAGCTGGATGTCCTTGTAACTCTCTTATGAGAGGAAGAGAGACAAGAGAGGAAAAGGGTTTTTTCTTAGCTATTTCCTTCAAGTGAGCAAAATTGATTTAAGTGAGTTAAGCCCAATATTAAGTCCAATGTTTCCTTAACAGATAGTAGGCCTTTATATCCTTGTATCAAATTATTAGCGCTAACATTTAGCATCTTACATACTCTAATTTCCATTGCATGAAAGAAAAAATTCCTGACATACTTTCTGAACTTGATATGTAATTTTCAGAACTTGCATCGTAATTTTCTGAACTTGAAATGTAATTTTCTGAACTTGAATTCTAATTTTTTGAACATGAAATGCAAATTCTGAACTTGAATCGTAATTGTCTGAACTTGAATTGTATTTTTCTGAATTTAAATTGGAATTTCTGAACTTTAATTGGAATTGTCTGAACTTGAATTGGAAACTCTGAACATGAATTGTAAATTTCTGAACTTGAATTGTAAATTTCTGAATTTAAATTGGAAATTCTGAACTTGAATTGTAATTTTCGGAACATGAATTGTAATTTTCTGAACTTGAATTGTAATTTTCTGAACTTGAATTGAAATTTTCTGAACTTGAAATGAAAATTCTGAGCTTGAATCGTAATTTTCTGAACTTGAATTGTATTTTTCTGAATTTGAATTGGAATTTTCTGAGTTTAATTGGAATTGTCTGAACTTGAATTGGAAACTCTGAACTTGAATTGTAATTTTCGGAACTTGAATTGTAATTTTCTGAACTTAAACTAGAAAAGGTGTAGTACGGCAGTTCAATAAAATATAAATTTAAAAATTACTTTTTAATTACCGAACCGAGCTGAACAAGGATAGTGTGTGAATGCTACAGCGAGTTGAAAAGGTAAGTTAAATGCTTTTACAGGAAGAGAAAAGCAGAGGCAGAAAAGCGTGAGCGCGAGAAGCTTGCGTAGATAGCCACCAGAAGGGAACACTTACTTCTCTGCTCTCATAAATGGAGAAAATGAGACAGATTAAAAAACAAGGCCGCGGAAGATTTTGGATTGCCTGCGGAGCTATTCAAATACGACAGCGAGGAGATGGTAAGACGCATGCATCAACTTCTTTGCAAAATATCGTCGTACGAGTGTTCCTCACTCTGTCCACAAGGACGAATTTTTTCTTAATATCATAAGGTAGTGTCACGTAAATTGTGCGAAAGATGGGAGCCCACGGTGAATCGGATGATTGTACCGTATCAATGCGGCTTCAGACCTGGTAAATCTACCATCAACCAGATTTTCACTTTGCGCCAAATCTTGGAAAAAAACCCACGAGAAAAAGAATTGACAAACATCACATATTCGTCGATTTAAACGTCGCCTTTGAGAGCACTAAAAGGAGCTGCCTAAGACTGAATTTGGTTACCCCGCAAAACTTTCACGGCTGTGCAAAATGACGTTGAGCAACAGCATCGGCTCAATCAGTACTGGGAAGGACCTCGAAACTAAACGAGGTTTCAAACACGATAATCCCCTATCGTGCGATTTCTCTCTGGAAGAATATTCTATAAGTTCGTGCAGCTACTGCCGTACACTCAGAGAAAAATCATTCTAAAACGAACGAAAGAGGCTCAAAATTAAGAACATTCGTTGGCAAAAGTCTGTTGAGTACGTTTTCTCTCAACTCGTGACCGATGGGCTTATTTTAAGAACAGTTTTTCCAGCACACCGTTCGTATTTTATCACCCGATCGCTATCGAAATATCATAAACGCTGGGCCACTACGACTGCTGGATAGCTTGTGCCAAATGTTGTATTTAACATTGCAGTGCACACGAATTCTACCGTTTCTTTTTTTCTTTAACTTAATTTAAGAACATTGTTCTTATTAATAGAACATTTGTTCATATTTTAAGACCAGCCGTTCTGTTTTCAAGAAAATTATGTTAGTTCAAGCACAACGCACATGCACGAACCCCCTTATCCTCTTACCCAAACCCCAATGTATTCCCTCTCCCAACTTCCATACGAAGGACGCAAAACTTTATTATAATATATTGTGACGAATATTAGCATCACTAAGCTGCAGCCGAAGTAGTAATCAAATATACACACGCATATGGCTACAAACTACAAATAAACATGTATATGCTGGTAACCAAGAATGAAGTTCGGGAAATTACTAGACCTTAGGAGAAATGGGTGAACGAGGAAACCGAGAGTATAAAAGCAGCGCAAGCTGAGGCATGACTAATCAGATTTGATTTAAGCACGCTATTGGTTGTGAAGTATACGTGTTATTGTGAAGTACTCTCAAAGCAGTCTAATAAAGACCATTTTGCATTACTGAAAATTGGAGTTATATATTCAACAGTTTAGCGATTCGAACGTTAGTAGCAGGTTTCAAATAAGTGGAACTCCCCTAAATTCGTTAACATATGAAAAAAAATCTGAAGCACCATTCGTAAACTAATTTTTTTAAATCAATACGAATTTTGAGAGGCATTCACTTTGTTAGGCTTTAATTGATTAGGCTATGAAACTGCATGCTCAAAAAAATTCAGGGCACTCCAAATAAAAAGTTCAAAATCTTCAGGGACCTTCTTCAAATTTTTCGAAAACGTTTTCCAGATTGGTAAGATAAAAAGGGAAGAATCTTATTTTCGAAATTTGATAAAAATTCCCACTGCTATTTTTCTGTCACCTCCTTTATGTAGATATGTACTCGTTGACTTCTTGTTTCGAGGTTTCGAAAATACCTTTTTCATTCAGTGGGCGCAAAAAAAAACGGTTATTGCATATTTTGTTGTTATATCTCAAATAAATGAAGGGCGTACTTATACAAATGAAATGCGAATTAGGTAAAAGTTATACCCGAAAAACTTAATACTTAATACCATACATATGTGCATACACACAGGAGTGAACAGAAAAATTGCAGTGGAAATTTTTAACAAATTTCATGAATTTAATTCTTATTTTTCTATGCTCAATACTTTAAGAAAAAGCTCTATGAATTTTGTGCAACTGAAACTATGCAAAACAATCTCAAAAACGTTTTTTAGGAAAAATTCGACGAAGTTTTACGAAAATTTCGAACTCTGAATTTTTCTTTTGAATACGCATTTTTAATTTGAATTTTTTTTTCCGAAAGGTGTTTAAGATTTTCTTTATTATGTGGAAGAAAATATAAACCCTCTTCCGGAAATAAATTCACATAAATCAATGCGAATTTTGAAAGAACTATTTGCTACACAATTGCCCCATACCAATTCAGAGAGCTCCAAATAAATATGTTCGGAATTTTCGTCAGATTTTAAAACATTTTCGAAAGGGTTTTTGAGATTGGTTTGTATTGTTTTGGTTCATTTATAGAAGTATTTTTTATCTAAAATAAAAAAGAAGAAATTAATTGGAAAAATTTGATTAAAATTGACACTGCTATTTTTCTTTTCGCTGCTGTACAAGCATGTACGTAGATTTACATACATACATATATGGAAGACGCTTATTCAATGGTGTGAAGAAAGAAATAGTCTAAAGAGAGTAGCAACAACAAAAACTTCCGTTAAATAAACTTCACCCATTAAAGTTTCATAACTCTTAATTGTCTATGAAAATTAAAAAAAGCAAAACAAAAAATAAACCAACCATTAAATAACTGCATGCCTATAAAGCATTAGTCGATTTGCTTTGCTAAATTAAGGTGGCGTGGCATAAAGTATATATTTCTTCGTTAATATTTCCTAAGGAACACCCATAGCCATACATACATATTGTAACGAATTTACTGCAAATCCTCTTATTTGCAACCTTCTGCTAAGTTCGAATCACTAAACTGTTGAATAAATAACACCACTATTCAGTAATGCAAAATGGTCTTTATTAAAGTGCTTCACAATAAATAACTCTACTATTGCTCGACAGATAGCGTGCTTAATCAAAACTGATTGTAGCGCCTCTACTATTGCTGCCTTTTATACTCTTTGATTTCCTCGTTGCGTCTTCTAGGCGCTTCTGTTCTAGAATCTACTAGTTGGTTATCTGTTATAATTATAACTACAGATGTACGTGTATAGCTCTCATATGCGCGTGTGTTTGTGAGCGACACTTCCACAATTATAATGCATATATCAGATAAGATATCTGCATGTGTTTGTGCGTTACTTCTCCGCTGCGTGTACGTTCATATGTGTAGACATAATGATTGAATTATTGATGTGCATCAGTCACTGCTTAGCATCGGCTTAGAGATGCAGTACCCCTTAGTGTTCCTAATATTCGTAACAATATACAACAGCCCTGGGCATCAAATACTTAACCCTTTCGACCCGACATTCGCCCAGCAATGATGGAATAAAAATTTTCTTTGGAGTTGATTATCTACATAGTTCATATGTAATATACCAATCAAAGAAAATCTTTATTACAACAACAGGGTGGCTCTGGGGATGGTGGTAGACCATTGTACCATCCGGGATGTTATGTGGTAGAAATATGTTCCAACCGTCTGGTAAAATAAACTTACGAGTGGTGAACAATATTTTATTGAATTTTGAATTGGTGAAAAATATTGGGATACATAAAATTTACGTATTGCAACGAATTTGGGGAAACTCCGCTTATTCCAAACCTTCTGCTAACGTTCGAATCGATAAAATGTTGAATAAATCACTCCAATATTCTGTATTGCAAAAATGTTTTTATTAGACTACGTTGGGGGTACTACAATTATACTTCACAATTAAACTTCAGTTCGCAACTGATAGCCTGTCTAAATCAAACTGAATACTGACTACTCGGCTTTTGCTGCTTTTATGCTCTCTGTTGCCTCGTTCACCCATTTCTCCTAAGATCTACTAACTTCGAGAACTTCATGCTTGGTTACCAGCCATATATGTACATGTATATTTGTAGTTTATACACTCTCGCATAGCCATATGCGTGTGTATATGTGAGTACTACTTCGGCTGACGATTATACTAGGTACAAAGCTAGAGATATACGCCGCCGATAAACGCCGCCGCCGCCGCCGCCGATTTTTGTGGTTTTTGGCACGCCACCGCCGAATGTAAAAAATATCGGCGCGGCGGCGGCGGCGGCGTCCGGCGCGTTACTATATTTTCTACTCGTTTAAGGCTGTTTAGGCCATTTATTGTTCATGTCGAAATTGGTCGGATATGAGCTAAAGTGGTATCAACGGATGCGCATCACTGCCATTTATAAGAAACTAATTGCGAAATTTAACTCTTTCTAACTGTTTAAAAGTTATTTTAAAAAACGGGTGCTTTCGATGCCAGCTTAAGACGGACTTTGCATCACCCAATTCACCAAGTTATTAAAACAAAACACTAAAAGAAAAATTATAATAAATTTATATGCTCAATTTGCATATTTTTTTTTAAATTAATAATGAACAATGAATTCAAATAAAATGACCCGATGCGAACATGTCTTCAAATTGTAAAAAGTTGTTAAAAAAAGAAAATTACCCAAAAAAAGTGCCGATTTTTTTAAAAAGTTTATATTGCGATTGGCTGAAAGAATAAGCGAAATCAGTGATGCAAAATCCTTTATCCTTAATCCTGATTCTTACCTCATACTTAAGTTGACGATATATTTACGTATGAGGAGGGTTTGAAAAATCACTTAGGCTTACATTCAAACATCTGTTGTTTATTTCCGAAACTATACAATAACGTATGAAATGTTAATTTTGATTTTCACACTTCATCCTTCAACACCAAAGTCTCCCGGCTTAACATTTCCCAAAGTTGGCGGCCCTATCCAAAACTAGTTCCTTGGAGTGAATCACATTATAGCTTATAGCCTATCAACCGGTCATCCATAATCAGCTCTTATATCAAAAGGCCGGAAACCAGCAGTTAACATCTTTCAACTTAAAATCGGTCGACTTTCATTCTTAAATATCGTTTTGATTTAACGAAGACTATTGAAATCAATGTTGTGAACGCAAACGTCTGCAAACTTTGGTCTACATTTTTAAAATTGTATCCAGGGTCCTTGTAAAATTTTAATTATGTGGATGCGCCGACGATTATACGATTCTCACCCATGAGTAACGCAATGACATCCACTTAGACTGCTTATGATTTCGAGGGCGACATCCTGCCGAATAGTCACACCCTAACGTTTGAAGGTGTTTCTCTGGTGTAGCTAGGCAGCATTGCGCGACAAAAACATCCGTTAGAAAGTCTTCGGAGCTATACCTATAGCGTCTAGGAAAGTGACATCAACGAAGGTATGAGTCCGAAGTCGCAGGTCTATAGCTTCTGTGCTGGCATATGGTGTGAGGGCAGGAGGCGTGGTAAACGGTGGTCGGTATTGCTACTGTTCGCACATCGGGAATTGTAGCTCTTAAAAACAGCCGAAAAACTGGAGGCGCCCTGTGCCACGAGAGTCATGAGTATTAATAGACCATTAATAGTACCGTAAGTCCTCCAAGGAGCCACAAATGATTTAAAGAAATTGTGTTCGTGACGATTATTAGGAGTTAACCCCAGGTGAAACTACGCTTTTCGCGAGATATACAGGCAAAAGTGTGACCATTTTATGTATCTCTATTTCTTTTCAGCAGACGCAGCAGTACCGATTCCAAGGACCGGGGCTAATTTCGAAGCCTCTCTGGAGTAAGTGAACGACGGACAATCCCTCCGCAAGGAGCTACTACTGAAATTTTTTGAAAGATCTGCGAGATTTTGAGGCGAAAACCAAGGATCTTTCCGAAATCGCCAAAACGTTGATTTTCTTACATACATACAAACAAAACCTTTCCTAAATATTATTTTTTTAAATAGAAAAATCAAGAAAAGTAAGAACACCGGCGTACGTCGGCGCGCCGCCCACGCCGCCGCCGCCGCCGATAAAGTGATCGGCGTAAACCTCTAGTACAAACACACAACAAATTGGCAATTTATACCATTTGGGCAATCTATTACGCAATTTATCATATAGTAAATTGTAATAACAAATTGCCAATTTAAAAAAAATTGCGTAATAAATTGTTTCAAACTGCAAATACAACCTTGTAAAGTGTGTTTATTGAGTAGATTTAAACGTCAGTTACGCATGGCTCAACTATATGGTTGGCTCATCTCATCAGCTGATATAATTTTTATTTTTTTTCATTTCACTGGAGTAGGGATTGTCAAAAGAGGATGGTAAACTCAAAATGAAACCGAAACATTGAATACATTTTCTTACAACACACAAAAATTTCAAAGTTTTATGTTTTCATTCCATTCCATTCGCCTAATTCCAACACGCACATTTTGACATTCTGAACAAAGGTATGTTGTTGCTGTAGAGATGAGCCAACCGGCTATCAAATTACTATTGTGTAAGCTAAATTGAGTTGTATGAACACCACTCAATTTAAATTGAAATTGCCTCAATTTATTTTTCTGTTTGAACATAGTATTACAAGTGTTTGTGCGTATCACTCCGTTGCCTTGTATGTATGTAGAGTAAATGATGATTGATTTGTTTACGTACACAGGAGTGGCAGCTTGCTTTATTGTTGTTGTACCTTTATTTAATAACCTTAGTGATGTGAGTATCAGTTAGTGATGCTAATATTCGTCACAGTATGAAATGGAGCAAAGCGGCACAAACTACTCTTGACATTTTGTCTTAGTGCGAGTCTGATTTTTTGAGAACTGCATGTGGTACAACGTCATCGTGTAGTACATTCAACAGGAAGATGCATTGCAGTATGTGATGAGGTTTGTGGTAGTCGTCCAGGTTTTAGTGATCGGCGAATGGACGGGGTTTGTTACCATTCGTGGATCTATGCCTCATCTTAGGAAACTAATAATGATTTGAATAGCATCTTGTTCCGGCCCAAAGCATTTACGGTTATCATCATTATCAAACGGTAAAAAACCTCTTCCACTATTTATCCGATTTCATATCGTATTCGTGAAGCCCGGATATTTGACCAGCGAAGTCGACCCCTCTATGATCTCCCAATATAATTTTATTTGATTTGGACATGGTACTTAAATTTTGTTGCCCATTTTCAAGGTATTGGTACACATATGTACCACCATAGAATAGAGATGCTCAGGGGAATAGCACAACTCAAAAGAATTTGATTAAACCGTTTTAGAGACTTTTGAACCTTGGGTGATACACATACATACTAGGGCTGTGAACTGCATCCGGATTTTTCAACTATCTGGATAACCGGATAGATAAGCAAAAAATCCGGCTATCCGGATA
Organism: Eurosta solidaginis; assembly: GCA_029619165.1. NCBI lineage: Eukaryota > Metazoa > Arthropoda > Insecta > Diptera > Tephritidae > Eurosta > Eurosta solidaginis. Next base: position 333 of record JARSSU010010384.1, on the reverse strand, counting down.
TCCATATGTTCGCATAGTGGAATATAAAAGTTGAATATCTGCATATGAGAATTGAACGAAGCAAACATTGAAAAATTATTCACAAAATATGTTTGTAGACTATTAAATTAACGTCAAAAATTAAAAAGCTACAAATTTACAAACATCAACAATTTCACAAAGCGTCAATTTAAACTAATAATGAGTGCTAAAATGGTCATCAAGATTTAGGATCATTTCCAAAAAAGTGAAAATAAGAACAGTGCCATTTGTTTATATTGTGAAAAAACGCTACAAAACACAGGATCGACATCAAATCTATGGAGCAATTTCGGGTTTTCCCTCTCAGCGAGA